>JARJLU010007713.1:969-21071 GCA_030272975.1 Sparidentex hasta
CCTACTGGTGGACATTCAGGACGGCAATAGAATATAAAATTTTTCGCCAGGTGTGACTTATATTCCAAGTTTGGTGAGTTTTTGGGTATGTTCAGGCAGTCAAAAATGCGATCATTTCGTCCGAAGAAAAAAAATAAATAAATAAATAAATAATCACATGAAAAACAATAGGGTCCTCGCAGGGGTTCCCTGCTCGGGCCCTAAATATATATATATATATATATATATATATATATATATATATATATATATATATAAATGGCATTAGTGAAGCATATAAATTAGTAAATGGCAGTAAATTAAGAACTGGTAAAAGATCAGTCAATCGTCAGTACATGGCAGGACAATTTTTTTGTTCAGTTTCTATTCTGAATAGTGTGAATCATTTAGCAGGAAACGAGGTTTGGTTATGCATTTCAGAGAGCATTAAACAAGATGTAACCTATGGGACTATTTGTTTAACAGTTCGATCAAAAGACATTTCGTCTCTTGCCATTAACTATTGTACATATTATTTCTAAGATAAGGTCCCATGGTGGTCCATAGGAGCAAAATGGACTTAACCAATTTATACACAATATTTATACACAATAAATAAGTGGAGGGTTTAACACACACAGAGAGATCCAGTATGGCTGACTCACCTGTGGACTAGGCTCTGTAGACGGCTGTAACACAGCAGGTTGGTAGGGACCTGTGGAGGCTGGAGTGGTTTGAGCAGCTAGGTTGCCCTGAGAAGTTAAAATAAGAAAAACAAAAGTACTTGATCTGGGGGTAAATTACAAGGATGAGACAGGATGAGGCAAACAATAAAGTGTGGAAGAGTATGTGGAAGAAGAAGAAAACAATGAAGAAGAGGAAAAGAAGTAAAAAAAAACAACCAGGCAATATAGAAAAATCATTTTGGAGAAGACAAGTCTAGACCAGACGGAGGAGATTAATACAGATTAAAGTGAGATGAGAACAGAAAAAGAGAAAAGCCAAACTACAGATGAACATGAAGAAGGAAGATAAAACAACATGATGATAATAACACAGGTTTCAGATGTCTTACTGTGGTAGGGAAAGGGTTGTATTGGTCAACTGGTTCTATGCTGGAGTTGGTCACCTGTGTGACTGACGGGTCCTGGAACAGAACAAAACACCACAAATACATCAAAAGATTCCAGGTTACTTGACTCATCAAAATGAATAACAAATCTAGTTTTAACTGCTTGACTTCTATTATACTCTGCTGATGTCTCGGAAAATATTTCTTCTACGTCGAAAAAATATGCTTAGGTGAACTAAATTTAAATTCAAATTCAATGTCTCTGACCATTAGGCCAGTACTGGATGGAGTAAGACGATAAGTTAGCATCAGTGCAGTTACAGAGCTGCATTTCTTGGCCTTTAAGTGGCTCTAACTGAATTGCTAGATCTGTAGATTTGTTCAAACACTCTCTAATTTTGAATCGTCACATTTGACATATGAAAAACACACAAATAATATTTACTTCTGTTCATTTTATCTTCAGAAGGACTCTTACTTCAAGTTAACCTTAAAAAAAGTCAACCAGACTTTGAAACCTGGTATTCTTTAACCAAGTCATAAAATGAAGGACAATAACCTTAAGCAACTGTTGTAATAACCTCAACAGGTCCTGATGAATCATTACCTGGAAGTCTGGCTCGCACCATTGGTAAACATTATTTGAGTCTTGCAGCTTCATCTTCATGATCCAAGACTTCACAATTTGTTTCAGTGTCTCTAAATGATACGCGAGGCCAGTCTGCACATCTGCTAAGAGCAGATCTCCACAGGAATTATTTTGTGGTTTTGGATTGTTGATCAGACAAAACAAGACATGTAAAGATGTCATCTTGAGCTCCAGGAAGTTTTGATGATTGGTTTTCACTATTTTATGACATTTTAATCAAAATTATTAAAATTACTTCATTGATCAAAAATACTATCCTGTGTTTTATTTAACAAAAGATTGGTACAATTATTTGATCTCGAGCTCTTTAGCCATGCCATATTTTGTCGTCTTGACCCAATAGCCTCTGATGCCAGGTACCAGGGAGCACGAGTTCCACTGAGAATTCTTGAAATTCCCTGATAATCACAGTCTTGAATAGAAATAAACTCCCCATGATATTCAAAACATTTCATGACTGTTGTAGTACTAGTTGAAGGACAAAGCAACAACTAACACATCTTATAATTATTTGCAAATATGCAGTGGGGCATTTTTAATGGCTGTGTTTAGATGTATCACTTTATTTGATGATGCTAAAGTAACTGCTGTGCCCATATTAGAGCTCTTGTGATAACAGATGAGTTATTTTAGTCATGTTTAAAACTTTTAAATATTTTCTTACAATTCACAGACAAAACGATTAATCACTTAATACAGAAAAGAATACAGAACATTCAATAACAAAAATAATAATTCCATACAGTCCTCCCAATTATGCTGCATCTGTGATACAAGCAGTTATTCAAATAAGAAAAGCAGCAGAATGGATTGTCTGTGTTGTACGACAGAACTATGTTTATAAAAGGCCAAAAAGCCTGAACCGTTTCTATTATCTGTGTCAGTTTCTCCTTTAATGGTGTGAGGACAGAGCAGGAACCTCACATGATAACCCAATACGTCATTCACTGACCAGCCTCACTCACTCATACTTATCTCACGACACACCTGTAAACATTCCCAGCAGGAAACAGATTGACTTCTGAGGAGCTTTAATTCTAACCCCCCCCTTTTGTTGTAATAACTAGTTTAAGTCAAACATATAACTAATGACATCCTTTTACACTTATTTTTAACTGCCAAAATGAGATGGGTGATATTTTCTTAGTTATGATCTAACCTGTGTATGTTTTAATGTAAATGACTACTTAAGAGGGAGCTCTTCAAAAGACAAAAACCTCTCAGTCAGTTGAGATATTCAAAACAGCCTCTGATGCAAAAACTGTTTACCTCATACCACATTAACAGCAAGAGAAATATCAGCTGAGTCTTCTTCGGTCTTCGGTCTTTTAATGACACAGCATAGACGGAAATTAACAAAAAGCTAAGATGGGACAAGCTAAAACAAGACAACATCATACTAAACAAACAGCAAAGGGTTGTGGAGACATAAACAAAAGCACCTCTCCAATCTATATTTATAAAGTTCTTAGATGGTCAGTTGTGAAAATTTTACTAATTCTAACAGTGTGAAAATAAAGTTGGGATACATCAGTGTGATATTCTGACCTTAAAACTCTGTACCGTAAAACACGACCTCCTGACATATAATTCAGTTGCCTAGGTGTGGCTGTTGTGGGTGTACCCATTTCATAACTGCAGGTGGATATTGCTCCTGAAAAGACTTCACACTTCATAGTGCATATCGAAGTCTAACAGTGCCAATACTGTATTCTTACTTAACATAAGTGCATGGTCATACTGGGAGTAAAAGCAATTTTATAAATGTTGCACAGTTTGAATATTTTTGAATATTTCCCTTTTGAATGGGCATATAATATGATAATATTGCAATATTAGCCATTTAATGTCACAGCAAACTGCAATCAAGTGTGAGATATCTTCTTGGTATTGAAATTCTTTTAAACAGCATAGACAACCTATTGCAGCTGCCTCTAGGTTATTTATTCAGCCACATCCACACCCAGCAGACAAACAGTGGTCCCCACTGACGTCATGGCAATTGTCCACATGACAAAATAAAGTGTGACACTGCAGCACTACTGTAAAGGTGACTGCATTATGTAATGTCACTGAAATCATGAGAACTGCAAACTGTGTGTGTCTGCAACAAACTCTATTCCTACACTTATTTTGAACAACAGATGAGGCAATCCTGAATTTTAAAAGGGACACAACAGTGACTGTGTTCCACCAAAACAGGAAATATTACAGCATAGAGACCTAAATTGGTGCTATAATTTTTAGATTAGAGCTTATCTGGTGCAGTGTTCAAAGGCATTGCAGTCTGGATGTCTGAGTTGCTCAGTGGGACAAGTCACTTACAATAAACTCTCCAGAGTGACTAAAGTACTTACAAAACATTCTGCATGTAAACCCCTTACCATATTTCTGAGGAAAGTCCTTGTCATAAAATGTCACCCTTCTAACACTGATATCAAAGAACAGTCATGGGAACAGAGAAAGTTTTGCTGGCTAAACAATTCCTTTTCTTGCACATTTTCAACTGCAGCTGCGTAATGTGCTGCAATTAAAAAAATGCAAATAACATTATAATAATGTGAGCAATGATTAAAAGCTGAGGTAATACACTAAAATATTATTGAAAGTATTAACCTGGCATGGACGTCTGGAAAAATAGTTTGCAAGTGTTATCACAGCAGGAGAAATGTAGGATCCAGAAATTTTAGGGTTTGACTTATATTAAAAAATAAAGGTTACAGTATCACATCCTTTCCTGCTTCAGCTACACCACTCTTTCACAAATCTCTAGACTTCAGGCCCATTTAATGAGTCATGTCGACTTAACGTCAGCTAAAGTAAATTGCATGAAACTTGAATTTGTCATATCTGTAATTGAATCTTTGTTCTGAAATACACTACTCAAAACTAGTTAGGGATATTGGGATATGGGTGTATGTTTGCATGGGCATGGATTGCAAGAAAAATCAATTTACACGTGTGACATTATTTTGGGGGGCCCAAAAATATTCACGAAATACAAATTCACGTCAGATATGTAAAAGAATAAACAGTCATCTTAAGATCTGCCACTTTAACAAGGAAGCAACAAGTGCCAGATGGCCTTCTTCTCAACACTGAACAATACAAACTGAACTAAGCAGGCCAGCTGTGTTCACAGTAAAGCTTTCCGGATACAATACATTTTGAGGACAGACACACAATGACATTACAGCTTTCTATAGACGGAATCCAGGCTACATCCGGTAGGTTAGAAATCATTTTCAAAGAACTAACCAGCAGCACCCATGGAGGTGCAGTAGTTAGCATGAAATGAAGTGTCTTTGGGTAATGTAGGTGAAAGAAAGGGACAGACGAAATATATCAAATCATATTCAACATATTAGAAAATCCACCTAATGATACAAATTCCCACCAAATGCAATGGTAACAGCTGAATGTGGCTAAAAGTATTTGACACACATTACAAGCTGGCTACAGTTTAACTTCCTGCAAATAATCTCGCAGGATGCCACGCCTTCTTTGCAAACACAGCCCGCTGATTGGTTTAGGGACTGCCAATCAAGCTTTCCCTACCAATGACAGACCAAGAGAGCGGCAGTAGATCCCGCCCCGACATCCACCCAACAAGTTTCCTGGCGTGCTGGCTACCTTTACACGAATGATATGTCAGCACCTAGGCTCGACTGTACCTCACTAGCTATCATATTTATAAAACCACACACTTACATTGAAAGGGTTGTCGCCGGTAGGCTCCGCGAACGGGTTGCTATCAAATCCCGACATTTTAAAAAAAAAAGCTGCTTGCTGGTTTGTCCTCTCTGAAACGGGGAATAAACAAGAAACTCTTCTCTGTCGTTTGTGTTGCCTCTCCTTTCACTTCCTCGAATGAAGTTTATGGCGCATGCGCACTGGACCAGCTGGGCGATGACGTGTATGTCAGTTGACACAGCGTACACGAAGCTGAGCGCGCCACCTGTGGATTTCAGATCAAAGATGCAACGTTAATGGAAACATGTACCGTGACTTGATCTTTTAAAGAGGCACATGATGCATGACTCGTTGCGACTGATGCAAATATGATGTCATCGCCATGTAGCATGGTAATTATAATGTGCGGCTCCACAATGTGCCTGCTCAGTGAACATATGTTTACCGCATAAAGGCCCATTCCGCACATTTTACGCATATATAGGTCAGTTTGACCCACCATAAAGAGAGCTAATCAACCTCAGTCTGAGAAAGCAATCTCTGATGATAAAATCTGGCGTAATCTGAGTTAAAATTGAGATTTATATATTTGATATAAACCTGCAATAAACTGGTGCGTGACGTTGGACAAATGAAGGCATGTGACAGTGGGGGAGGATCTATTGAAAGCTGCCATTGAGTTGCAATAACAAATTCTAGGATTAAAAATAGCCTAAGGATATCTCAGTCTCCTCTTCATTGCATTTGATCATTCTATTAAAAATGGGTCTATTGTAAGTATCTAAATTTGATAGAAGTTGCAGGAGCAACCCTTTAAGGCAGGGAGCTATTAATATGAGTGACCACACTCATAATGTTATAGCAATTTTATCATCTGGTACCGCTCCTACAAATATTTCTGTGATATTCCTACAGAGCTGCATAGTTTCTTTTCTTTTCTTCTTCTCTTTAGTGAACACAGACAATACAGACACAAAAGATAACAGATTTTTTATGGTGTATAGTTTTATGGTAGTCAATACATAAAATAGTACAGTACAGTATAGTGTAGTATAGTGTAATGTAGTATAGTATAGTATCGTATAGTATAGTATAAAATAATATAGTATAGTATAGTTTGGTATAGTGTAGTGTGGCATAGCATAGTAAAATGTAGTATAGTCTCGCATAGTGCAGCATAATATAGTATGGTCAAGGACGTTACATTAAAAGCAACTATAGTATAGTGTAATGCAGTATAGTATATTGTAGTGTAGCATAGCATAGCGTATTGTAGGATAGTATAGTTAATACTATAATGTTGTCTAGTATAGCATAGTATAACATAGTATAGACGTAATATCGTATAGTATCGTATTGTGTAGTGTATTGCAGTATAGTATAGTATAGTATAGTATAGTATAGTATAGTATAGTGTAGCATAGCATTGTAAAATATAGTGTAGTCTGGCATAGCGTAGCATAATATAGTATAGTCAAGGACGTTCCATTAAAAGTGAGTGTAGTATAGTATAGTATAGTATAGTATAGTATAGTATAGCAATAATAATAAACCCATAATAAATATAAACATAAATAAAGAGAGAAATAACTAAATAAAATAACAGAAAAAACTATGCAGGGCTCCCATTCAAAATTATGAATAAATATAAATAGCTAGATACCAATAAATTACGCATCTGTACTGCTTCAAATAATGTTTTCTAAATAAATAAATACGCAGTATTTATTTGATTATTCTTATTAATTTTACAGGAATAGTTTCAACAAACTAAAAAAAAAAAAAAAGAAAAATCCATGGAACTGAACTGTTTGTCGGCTGGTGACGTCAGCAGCGGTCTGACAGCCGACGTCGCAGCCATGGAGGAAGTAAGAGGTGAGTGAGATTTTCTCCTCCTTTATTGCTTCTAATCATTTGTTTATATCGATAAACATTTGGCTTGCTAACGGTGCGACGGTTAATTCACATGACATGACACCTGAAACGAGTTACAGACACGAAGCTAACGTTACCGAACAAATCAGCTCGTTGTTTAGCATCCACATCATTATTTCAGCCGGCGTTTCGTTTGTTGAATGGGAGCGGATAATGTCTAAAGCAGAGCTGTTAGCAGCACTACAGTGAAATACCACGTAGCGAGGCCTTTTGAACCACGTATAAAATGTCCGCAGACATACGTAAAGTGTATAATTCAGTCAAATCCGGGGAGCAGACTCGGTGGCTCGCAAATGTAAACCTGCTTACTGTGTGTGTTTCTGTCAGTGAGCGCTGCATCGTCAGCTGCCCGGTGTTCTGCCAAATATTGTATCCCCGGCGGAACCAGCTTCCCCAGTTTCACTGTTTTACACTGGGGATATGTACACAGACAGGCTGTGTTTGATTATTACTCCCTGTCAAAATGAGCCATGGCTAATTGAAGTAGCTGGTCAGCCAGTTAGCAAACCAGTTTATAAGGTTTACATCCAAAAATGTATGGAGAGAAAACCAGGTTTTGGAGTCCTGCTATCTGCTTTTAATTGTCTCTTATTAATGTGGACTAACTGGTAATACAGTAACAAATAGAGAATCAGTAATTGACATACTTACTGAGCTGTGGATTTTAAAGGGGTTGGGATATACTAGGATCAGTTTTGTATTCACATAGTAGGTCTGCTCTCTCCACAGTGTTTCCCCTGACCTGTGCCGTGCAAAATTATGCGTGGGGGAAGATTGGCGCGGAGAGCGAGGTGGCCAAACTTGTGGTTGGTGGAGACCCGCTGGCCGCCATAGAGGAAGGCAAGCCCTATGCAGAGGTAAGGTTCTAAATGGGAGGGATCCATTAGACTGGTTCTAGAGCAAGACACTCAACCAGGCGGTGAACTTTATTTGTAGTAGGCGACTGAGAAACAAGTGGGTATATAAAATCTGTGGCATGTTTTTGACTAGTAGGTCGTGGTGCTTTGAAATGATAAACTATAAAACAGAGATGTAACACTGGACCATAACGGAAAAATGTGTTTTCCTACCAGTTTTGTGAGTGTTTAAACATTTTAAAGAAGTTGATGGATCCCCTTATAGACCATATAGGATAATAACACAGGTGTGAACACTTATTGTCATTGTTACAGGACCTTTAAGATTTTGAAATCTTGCGCTACATTGTTCACACTACATTGCCTCAGATCATCATATCCATCTTGTTGTTACTCCGTGTCCTGGCAGAGAGCCTTATTCTCTACATGCCTTTCATAAGTCTTTCTTTATTTAGCTACAGCAGCTCTGCAGGGTTTGTCATGAAGGTCATTAGTTCACGTTATGGCAGTGGTGACATTTTCAAGTAGCGCAAGTCACACTGATGTCACATGTCATGGCTGGTCATGCTTATAGATAGAGGGTGGTATGGATGTTTCATCCTATGTAACAGTATAATGGTTATTGTACAGCATGTTTGTGCTGTGTTAGTCTAACAGTTACTTGTTCAGCCAGAAAATGAAAAATCCATATTTTTGCTCTTAGCTGTAATGACATTTACCCATCTAGATTGTTTTTGTCTGAGATATCATACGCAGAGATGACCGCCTTCTTTCAGATATAATAGAACATGATGGCACCCGGCTTGTGGTGCTCAAAGTGCCAAAAAAATACATTTTAAACTCAGTGTCTTTTCCCAGAAATCATGACCTGATAATCAAAGATAATCCACTTTTTGTGAGCTGTTTCTCAGTAACTATGTTCTGTCTTTTGAGCTTCACCACACAGAGGGAAGCATCCATCTATGCATCGATAGATGACTCGTTAGCTAGCCTAGTGGTGTGAGGGGAGCTAGCAGTATCTGTTAACTTTAAATTAAGCTAGTTGTGCATGGTGCTCTTTACAATCTTGATGGATAAAAAGCACAGCTGGAATAAAGGAAAAATGTGTAATTTTGGGGGAGATGGTACTGAGTACTGATGACTAAGGATTCAGGCTGAAGACACCAGCTAGTACTAAGAATGTTACAGGTTTGAACCTCTTGCTGCAGTCAGTGTTTGTCCACCAACAAGTGTGTCCTTGAGAGACAGAATCCTTCATTTACATTAAAGTCATTAGAGTAACCCTCTTACCCACAGTGATTTACACTGAGAGAGATGGCAGGATTCCTCCTTTCTCTCTGAGTATAAATCACTTTGGATTACAGCATTAGATAAATTAGTTAAATGTAAGTGTATGATAGCAGGCCTCGCTCTCTCAGAGGGATGGGAACAACTGGGACTCCCTTAGAAAGCCTGTTAACAGAGGATAAAGGAGGGCAGCAACAAAAGTGCCACATCCACATTGTTCAAGTTTGAATCATTCTGGAATTAATTACACTTTTTTATTGGGATTCAGTTCTTATTGTTGGTTCATGTTGAAGAGTAGAATGTTTCACATTCACTTTTTTACTTATATCTTTCTAGTTAGATTGCGATTTTTGAATGATTCACAAACCCACTTCTGCAACCTGTAGTCTGAGTGTCCCTCAACTGACTGGTATTTTGACATTCCAATACTGGATGATGTTAGACAAATCTCTGCTGTCTCTTCCAGTTGTGGATGGGCGCTCACCCAAAAGGTGATGCGCAGATCAAAGACAACAGGATTGCACAGACCACGCTGGGCCAGTGGATCGCCCACTTCCCCGCCTGCCTGGGCTCCAAGGTCAAAGACACCTTCCAGGGACAGCTGCCCTTCCTCTTTAAAGTGCTCTCTGTCAATACAGCTTTGTCCATACAAGCCCACCCCAACAGAGTGAGTACACAGACACCAACACACACCTACACTGTGCTCAAATTCTGCACAACATGAGTCATTTATTTGAATTGAGAAATTGGATTTTCAATGCTAACAACAGCATAATGTTTTCTCTCCTTGAATACAGCTGCGGGAAGTATCATCTATGGTTCGCTCTGAAGACTATAAGTTTTAAAAATGAAAAATATTTGCTTCTCGTCTTTGCTTGAGGCTAACAGCTTGAGGCAACATTAGCTGCTACTAGCACAACACGCCCAAACTTCAGACTTATCTGTAGGTGTTCAGGCTGCATTATGGGTAATGTAGATACCAGGTTTTTAGAAGAATGCATAGAATAAAAATATGCCTATATCTGGCTCTGCTTCATTTTTTAAACTTAAAGTAACTGTCCAGCTTGAGTCAGACGTTATTGAAGGGGTTAACACAATCTATTTAATTTGTTAGGTAAAGTCTAATACCAGTGCCTTTGTATCATTAAGTTAAGTTACTTTGAATGAGAGGTTCATTCCCATTTCAAACTGTTGGATGACGTTTGAAGCTTAAACTCTTGATTTCAGCAGAGTACTGTACAAAAATCTGCATATATATTTATAACTACTGTACTACCAACATATGAATAGTTTATGGATGAATGACTGTACTGTACACTAACATACTGTATGTGGCACTCTGATTTCCTTCTTCAGTAACCCTCTTCCTTTTATGACATTTTGGTGGTTTGGTTAGGAGCTAGCTGCTCGTCTCCATGCTCAGTTTCCGGAGCACTATCCAGACAACAACCACAAGCCGGAGATGGCCATTGCTCTCACCCGCTTCCAGGGCCTTTGTGGTTTCAGACCAGTGGAGGAGATCTTGGGATTCCTCAAATGTGAGTCCCAGAGGGTCATTAGTTGAGTTTAGATTGATTCTATAGTTAAAAGAGAAACAATAAACGTGTTTTTTGGGAGAGGTAAAGTACCATACTTTAACTTTCATGAATTCATACCTTGTGCATGTGTGTGCATCCATCAGCTGTCCCAGAGTTCCGTGCTCTGGTGGGAAATGAGACCGCGGATGAGCTGCGATGCAGCATGGGAGACGCAGTTCAAACAGGCCAGGCGCTGAAGAAGTGCTTCACCAGGATGATGAACTGTGAGAAGAAGGTGTTCGTAGATCAGCTCAACATGCTCGTAAAGAGAGTCACAGAAGAGGGTGAGGAGGGATATAGTGGAGGTTTATGTAATGGAGATCCCACTTAGTTTGGGCAAATGTGATACACAGAGAAAGTAACACAGGCTCAACACAGGTTACCAAAAGATATCTGAAAGCAAAAACATGATCAATCAAAACATTCATGGATGAAAAGTGTAAAAGCCACTATATGTAGATGCTTTTCTGTTATTCTAGCTTCTTTCAAATTGTTCTTTATGGTTAAAATGCGGTCTGCTGCATGTCTTCTGTGATATTCCCACAGGGAGGCACCAAAGTCAGGCATTTGGTAATCCTACAAATAGGTGGCCTTATAAAAACTTAAGAAACAGCACAGGCCACTTGTTCTATTTTTTTGAAATATGTTATTCAGACGCGACCATATTCTAACCCGTATAGGTGCAGCTGGGAAGGACACATCAAGCAGCAATGGCGACCTGCTGCTTCGCCTCCACTCCCAGTACCCCGGAGACATCGGCTGCTTCTCCATCTACTTCCTTAACCACATGGTCCTGGATCCAGGACAGGCCATGTTCCTGGGAGCCAATGAGCCGCATGCTTACCTTTATGGAGGTCAGTTGATGCCATTTGTTTATATTCATGATATACAGTGTTTAGATCAGGGGTTCTTATGCTTTATAGTCTAGTTCTTCATCTTATTTTTATTTAAGGTAGGTGGTCCAAAAAAGATTGGTGATAACATAATATTTAATATTCAGTTGATTAAATCACATCTTTCACGTCATGTCTTTAGTAATTAATCATTTAAAAATGCTCCAATAAAACCACTTGAAATTAAAGACAGTTTAGGGACCTGCAATGTTTAAGACGCACACACAAATGCACCACAAAGTCCATCAGAGAGTGTCAAACTCTGGCTAAGACCACAGAGGAGAGAATAATTTAGTTTTGTTGTCAGTCCCTAGAAACATTTTCTAAATGCTTTTCTCTGACCTCAGCTCTCTGTCAAATAGTGAGGGATCGCAGTGTCTTCACTAGCAGCAGCAGACCAGAATTCAATGCGGCTCTAAGATTTGCTTGGTTCCCCTTTATCTTTGGGAAAGCTGTCGGTCTTGCCTTCCCCATAACTGTTCCAGTTCATCCAAATAGTCATCCTGCAGTTGAATGTTATATCACACTCTTTGTCAAAAGGCATTCTGGGAAATCACTAACATGAGAAGTAGATAAGGCGAGTGGAAGAGATGGAATATACCTTGTAATGCATTTAACTTCACAGTGTAAGACTATCTCAGAATTGATTTTTCCATTTGAAGGACAGTCGATTGCGTGCTCTGTTTATTTAAAACTTGCTTCTCCTCTCTGTACCCTCCATTTAGACTGCATCGAATGTATGGCCTGCTCAGACAACACGGTGAGGGCCGGTCTGACACCCAAATACATCGACGTTAACACGCTGTGTGAGATGCTGAGCTACAGCCCCGCCCCCGCCAGCTCCAAAATCTTCCCATGTGTCCAGGATGCTTCAGACCCCTGCGTTTCTCTGTACGACCCCCCAGTGCCAGACTTCAGCGTCATAAGGATACAGGTAGGACATTTCAGCTTGCTAAAAAGGGATTTGCTCCCGATGGCCTCTTTATTAGGTACAGCTTTAAAATCAAAGCAAATCAAAACCATGTTTTACCATGTATTTCGGTTTTATCCGTCCTTCCTGCAGGTCCCAGCCTCGGTGAAACAGTACACTGTTGCTCCCGTTGACAGTGCCAGCATTCTCCTGGTCATTGAAGGCGACGCCACGGCAACCTCTGCCGCTGCCCTCTCTGACGTCACGCTGAGGCGGGGCACCGTCCTGTTCATCTCGGCCAACGAGAGCGTCTCCCTGCACATCACTTCCCAGTTGGGGATGAACATGTTCCGAGCCTGCTGCCTGCTGTAGTTGTGAGTCTGTAGCTGTGTGTGAAAGCTCATACTACCTGTGTTATTTTCCCTCTGGTTCAACTCAGCAAGGTCTACACAGATTGAGCCCGATGAATGCTGTGCACTTTTAAGTCGGTAGTATGCCGAGGGAGCTTTCAAACACAGTGCATCAATGCCTGTCTGCCCCCCCCCCCCAACTCGACCTGCGGACTTCTGTGCCGCCTCCAGCAATGCTCTTTAGCTCTAGAATCCGGCAGTAATCCACTGCTGCTGGATTTTACCTGGTTTTAACTTTAACTTTTTTTACCTGTAGTGTAATTACATCTTATAGGAAAAGCAGAGGATGTACACATCCCAAAATTCTTCATAGGTGCTGAACAGAGGACACACAAAAAGAAAAAAATTCAAATATGTCCATAATACTGAATCGGGTCCAATTTTAAATGACACTGCTCAGATCACATGACCATTGTCAGATTCCTGATGAGGAATCTGATGGTTTATGATAAAGATTGAGCGTTAAGACTGTTGCATGAAAGTTTGTTGTTCACCTTGAGACCAGCAGTTGAGAAAACAACCTCATTATATCCATTTAATGGCTTCTGGAGCCTAAAGTCCTTTAAGCTTTCTGATTGGAAGAAATTTAAATTTGAAAATCCAAATTCTTTGTTGGGAGTTTGCTGTTCTCAACTAGAGAAACCTCTGATTCAGCTGCATACTTCTGGAAGAAACACATAGAACCCTGTTTCAGCTAATGAATAAAAATAAAAATAAACACTTTTGATGAGATTGTTTACTCAAAAAATAAACAAAATCTCTGTCTGCTGATTATGGCAGTGAGATACAGTTAAAAAGCTGAAATTACTTTATTTCTAACTGGTTGCCCTTCAGTGTTTCGGACATTTTTCCTTTTTATTCCTAAAGCACTTCCAGCTGTATGTTCTTATCTTCCAGTTTGACAACAGTAACACACTAACAGTGATTTACTCACATGGCACTGAAGCAGGGTAAGGGATATGTTTACACTGGTGCAGTGCACCAACACTCACTGCTTTCTGCAACAACAGAACCACCTTGTTGAGGACTGACTGAGCATGTCTGTTGTACAAGCCAGCAGTTTTCCTTTTGCAGGAACAGCTGGTGCAACTTCCTGTTTTGTCATTTTAGTTTAGCTTGAACGAGTAAATATCCTCCTCTGGGAAAAAAAACAACAATGTTTGTATATTAACAGTTGAGAGTATATAGTGTAATACTGAGATGCCTGTGCATGTTTGATTTAAAGCAGTAATACTGGAGACAGTGTCAAGTATTACTGCTTTTAACGGTTACCAGCGCATGATTACAGTCTGGAAACTTCTCCTCTAAAGTAGTGAACAATCATAAAAATAAAACAGAAAACAAAGCAGGAGCGAAGCAAAAGGGCCGCTAACTATTTTCATGCCATGAAGCACGACAACATGGGAATAAGACACGCATATTGATTAAAACTCCCAGTTCTATAATATATGATTAAAAATGCGCTACTGCTGCTTGTTGCATACTTAAACAATTCGACCACAGCCGGTTTACACGTCCATGTCTTGTACAATTGTACAACAAAATGCTGCATTCAGTTTTATAGTATTAAAGGAACAATCAAGTCTGTATTTCTTCGTATTTGGAGCCAAATTTTTCAGACTCTGCATGTTTTTGTTGTTTGTACTGATTCATCATTACCTGTCATTAAATAAGAGTTAAACCGTGTAACCACAGTGTATTATAAGGGTTTATGCCATCATGGGGTGAGTGGTTTATCTCAACAGTGAAATCTTTTATGGTGACCAATTTCCAGCATATCGGTACAAAAAAGCTTGATTATTTCAGTGCGGTGCAAACTTGTGCTTAATATTCCAGTTCATACCAGGGTCAGTCTGATTTCAATCAGTTCTAAAGTGGACTTTTCTTGTTGCAACAATTTTTATAGGTAATCTTGAGTCAAATATTTGAGAATGAATGCACTATCAGCCTGCCAACCCACCAGTAAGTAAATATTTCTCTGTTTGGTTTGAATACAGTGGACTGAGCCAACACTGGTGATGCTTTTACTGACTTCAGTGATCTTTAAGCTTGTCCTTTATATAGATGCAATAAACCTTTAGCTGTTTGTTGTTGCTAAGATTGTTGAAAATATGTGAGAATATTAAGGAATAGTGTTCATTTTTCAAATCACTGCATTTTTGATTAACAAACCATTACCTCAAATCCATCCTTCTGCATCTCTAGAACCGTACAGCCTTTAGTTATTTTTGTTAACAACAAACCTTTTTTTCAATCTTTTCCTCAGTGTTTCAACTTCCCATTCAACAATGACAACTTTGTTACTGATCTTGTTTTGTCACATTTTAGTATAAATACTGTACATCCAGGACTTTATTCTGAAGTCATTTAGATTCTTTATTTTTGTTTGTTTTTAACATTTTTCACATTTAACTCATGTCCTTCAAATGCACACTAATCTGAAGGCCACAATGTTTAACCTTAATTCTTTTATTTAACTATCAAGTGAATATTTCTTGGAAAATTTCTCTAATGAAGGCATGGTTTAGCATTTTTGATGATTATGGTGATGCTGTAGCCTGGGACTGCAGAGAAAGTCTGTAATGTTCAAGTGGTTTAATAAAGCCTTGTTCTGTTACTACACTGTCTGAACACATTATTTGTTTGCACTGCATCTTTACTTTTTGTTGTTTAAACCTTACAATAACACATTCCTGTCCTCATAACTTAGCGACCCTTAATTACAGCAGTGCAATAAACAGCCATGTTGCCCATGAGTGAAATCATATAATAGTTTGTTCATATCACGTGACTTTATTGTGTTATCCGTGCAAAGTCCAAATAAAAACTAAACGATTTTAATGTGCAAATAGTTGTATATAATGTAGTATATTACCACAGAGAAGTTTATTGCATTAAACATCAGTTTGAATTATTTATGCAGAATCTGCCACATAGTATGGAAGCCCACAAGAGACTTGAAAATGTAATTCTACAATAGGATTATAATTCTTCATGTGTTATTCGAGTAAAAATATAAATAACAAAAACGGATCATTCAGTTTGCATTTCATTTTCACATACTTGTACGCACTAATTTTATTTCAGCACTCTGGAGCAGTTCAAGTCATTGAAGTTGACTGTGTTTTGAATGCTGATACATTTTCACATGTGCAGAAAATTACATTTTAATTTTAGATATGACTTACTTAAAGCTTGCACAAAATGTAAATGATAATTTATTCTCATTTTAATACAGTAAGAGTGCCCATACATGTATGTTAAAATGCCAGTTGAATTAATGCATTTTTATCATAATTTTCAAACCAAAATAGAAAAACAGTCATACAGTATATAGGAAATTATAATGCTGTTGAGGAATTACATTTTCATTTTTAGGTTTACTTTTAATTAAGTCCCCCTATATCATTATGGTGAGATATAGTCTACCAGGCCTACTTGAAATATTCATGTTTTTAAAACACGTACCAGCAATAAAGTATTATATTTGGGACATGGTGTTGAAATACAATACATTTATTAGCAGATTTATTTACCAGCAATAAAACTTTTTTCATCGGAACATGAATGAGTGAATTTTAAATAAGTACATCAAGTCTTCATCAGTCATCATCGCTATTTCCATTGAGTGATGACCAAAAATTAAACTAGGAGATACATTTTAAAGTCTGACCACCAATCAACTACACTTTCACCATTTACAAATCCAATAAACAGACGTCTGAATATCTTATTGCTGAGAAATACTCGACATGGATAAAAGCTGAAATAATTGGTAAAGATGACGCAAACAGCATATTTAAGAGATAAAATCCTCCTTTCTCCAGTCTGATCAGAATTGTGCAATACATGAAAGTGCATGAAAGTAAGACTGAGGTTTTTACATTTGAAACTCCAGACTGACAAAGTAAGACTGTCTTGAAGAAGTAATGCCCAATTAGGCTGAGGAAAAACCCATCACACCCTAATCTAAATGCTGCATCTGGCCAAAAAAGTGTTGGGCTGTGTTTGTACGTTACCCTCGCTTCTTGAAAGCTTCAGCTCTTCCAGTTGTGCTGAAGTTTAATAGTTTTTCCTTTTTGCTTCACTGGAGACGTCTGAAGGGATTTTCTCTAGTCAGTTTTTCATTTGTTCCACCCTCAACCGTTGGAGGAAACTAAAAGATTTGACTGAGTTTGTGATTTCTTTTCTCAACCTGAAAATAATGTATTCATGTAGAAAGTTTTATGACTTCTTAAGTTCTCCATCTCTGCGTTCTTCTTTGCTCTCTCTGACCTTCACTGTCTGTCTGAAGTGCTCCCACAGGGGTCGATGTTCTGTTATCTGAGAGGGCACTTTGGATATAGGAGCTGGCTTATTTTCCATGGTGTTCAGAGTGAACCTGTGCCTACAGATCAACTCCGGTGTGGGCTGAAGCACACTATACAGTGCCTGCAACGCCCGCACATCCTCCAAAGCATCATGGGCCTTGTAGTTCACACCCAGCAGCTCCCTGACCAGGTTCTCCTGTCCAAAACTGTGCAGGCCGCGGTCCTTCAGCATCTCACGAGCCAGGGGGAGTGTGTCAACATAGCCTGAGACTGACGACTCAAACTCTGCTCTGAGGTCAAGTTCATCGAGGGCTCGAGCCAGCAGCCGGCAGTCAAAGCGGCGAATGTTGTGGCCTATGACGAGTGGGTGTCCCAGCATTTGAAGGAAAGCTATGAAGGCGACCAGGACCTCTCGCAGGGAGTTGGTGAGGACAAGCTGTCGATGGAGGTACAGTCTCTGTCTGCGAACCCTGAAGCCAGTCACTCTGGCTGCTCCTCGCTGCATTCGACACCCAGGGATGACATAGAGGTTCAGTGAGTGTCCTCCGCTCACTGCAGCCAGCTGGACGATCTCACAGCTCTGACCTAGAGAAATAAATATGTAGATAAAAAGGCATCACTTCATGAGATTGAGAGGATTTCTCGCCTCCAAGATCCATGCAGATAAAAACTTCATGAAAAGACCAAAGAGCTGCAACAATCAGTCAATTAGTTGTCGACTGGTAGATTAATCGTCAGCTATTTTGATGATTGTTTAACCGGTTTAGGTACAATTTTAAGAAAGAAAGGCAAAATTATCTGATTCTATCCTCTGATGTTACTTGACCATATAGTTCATTGATTAATCAACAAGGAAAATAATCATCAGGTGCAGCCTTGGCTGACAGAATCAGAGTATCCACAGTTAGATCAAATTAATCAGTCAAATCAATCAAGAGGTCAAAAGTCATACTTCACCTGATATTTTATCATGATGAAAAATTACCCTGAAAATCAATAGGTAAGCTGTTTCATTCATTTATTTAACTTGTAGTGAATCAAAAAAACAATTGAACTAATTAACAGTGATGATGCTGGACCCCCTGGTGTCCAGAAACAACGTGGACATGTGTTATGATTAACCCTCAGAAAACAAACACACGAGTGACTAACAACACATGGAAACTTGATGGCATGACAGCATACTTTAATCTGTCAGAGGCCATATACGAGAATAAGGTACCCAGTCCAGTTGTCTCCAGGTCAAAGAAAACCAGCGGCTGTTGAGACTTTTCACCTCCGTCTGGTTCTGATGTTTGCATCCCTCCACTCCTCGTTCAATCACGTTTCTGAAACATGACAGCGACGTTTAGAGAAATAAACAAATCAAAGACACAGTACAGACACTGTCAGTGCGTATTTAGCTATCTTTAGTGTTTAGTAACCACTGATGAATGTGAAAATCTTCCCGCCCTGTTTTTAAATACCTGCGTAGACTGACAGCCTCGACCCGAGACTTTCAAAACAAAAGCCTCGTTGATGATGAATTTACACGAAGAGAACCAGAAAAAGGCTCTGTAGCCGATCATTAAAGCATACAATTGTCTAAAACGTCTGCAGTTATTATGTGGGGTGTGTCGGTGGCAAGTTAAAGTATCATTTTCCAACAAAAACAAGATTGTTCAAATAAAATCCACTTCCCCAAATCGATCACTCAGCGCAAGTGCGGAAACTTTCTTCTTCGTGTGTAAAATACAGAACTGATTGAGCGTCCCATGCACAGTGCTGCCCCCCTCAGGACATACATGGACACGCAACGGGACAGAGAGAGTACCCAGAGGTCACACAAAGAGATGTTGTGTTAAAACAGTACAATACAGTACAGTACTGTAGAAGTGAAAGGTACCCATACAAATAGTAGGTATTTGATCAACTTTTATATCATAATTCATTTTCTGACATTATGTGTTCTTAAGTAAATTATAAAACTAAATATATGTACATGTATGTATTATGTTGAATGCAACGTATGCAATGCATTAGTTCACCCAGTGACTCACTTTGCCAATTATCGGATCTGATGTCAAGCATTTTTTAGATGATCTGAATCAGTGTTTTTTTTGTTTGTTTGTTTTTTTGTTTAAATCTTATTGCTAATCAATGTAATCACTCTTAAAAGTGCGCTGATGCAGAATGCCATCAGCAGAGTAACTACTAAGTTAGAAAGAAATATCAGAATATACTAAGTAAGTAAGTAAAATAAGCAAAAAGATGGATGTTTGCCTTTAAAACGTCATGGATTTTAAATATTAAGTAGAAGGAACTATCCTCAGCACTTGAATAAATATACTTAGATACATTCTATCACTGGAGACGGCAGTAAATAAAAGCTGTATATAAATTAATATATAAACAGTTTGGATGGTGGATATGCTGACAGTTATTATAGTTCTAAATTTTGTAAGAAACACGAAGACGCCCTTAATTGTAGTAACAGAGTATTTAGAGGATAATTTGGGTGGTACCGTATGCACTCAATAGCAAATCCTCA
>JARJLU010007729.1:0-59074 GCA_030272975.1 Sparidentex hasta
GTCCCTGGCGGCGCATTGTGTTACTGATAGTAGCCTTTGTTACTGTGGTCCCAGCTCTCTGTAGGTCATTCACTAGGTCCCCTCGTGTGGTTCTGGGATTTTTGCTCACCGTTCTTGTTATCATTTTGACGCCACGGGGTGAGATCTTGCATGGAGCCCCAGATCAAGGGAGATTATCAGTGGTCTTGTATGTCTTCCATTTTCTAATAATTGCTCCCACAGTTGATTTCTTTACACCAAGCGTTTTACCTATTGCAGATTCAGTCTTCCCAGCCTGGTACAGGTCTACAATTTTGTCTCTGGTGTCCTTCGACAGCTCTTTGGTCTTGGCCATAGTGGAGTTTGGAGTGTGACAGGTGTCTTTTATACCGATAATGAGTTAAAACAGGTGCCATTAATACAGGTAACGAGTGGAGCCTCGTTAGACCTCATTACAAGAAGTTAGACCTCTTTGACAGCCAGAAATCTTGCTTCTTTGTAGCTGACCAAATACTTATTTTCCACTCTAATTTGGAAATAAATTCTTTAAAAATCAAACAATGTGATTTTCTGTTTTTTTTTTTCCACATTCTGTCTCTCATGGTTGAGGTTTACCCATGTTGACAATTACAGGCCTCTCTAATCTTTTCAAGTAGGAGAACTTGCACAATTGGTGGTTGACTAAATACTTATTTGCCCCACTGTATATATATATATATAATATCATGTCTCTTGCAGTGCCAGAATCTTTTAACTTAAGACTGTCACAATGATGTATCAAACGTCAGACTGCCTCATTCTTTCAGTTTTAACCTGACTATACAAGACATAATTGATTTTCCTAATGATCAGTGTATACTGAACTGAACTGAAAACCGTGACCACAAAATCGTGATATGAACTGAACCGTGGGTTTTGTGAACCGTTCCACCCCAGGTGTCTTGTCATGTCTTGTTCCATAGTTAATAAACGAGTGTCATTTTATTTACCAATATGTGTAAAATTATTATTGAAGTATAAAATCTATGTCGACACACAAGTTTGATAATCAAGAACAAGACAATGACAATGAATACTTGGAATATTAAATGAATGAATAAATGAATGTTGATGAATAAATTGATTTCAAAAAGTTATATAGCACAGAAACACTAAATCATGCAGGAATTCACATGAAGATAAATATGAATAATTTTTGGCTGCATCATAGGGATAGTGAAACAAAAAATATTTTCATAAAAAAAAAAATGAAAATAGGAATTTGTGATGATAAAATCAAGTTAACTGGGAATTACTTGGGAAACTGAATGATTAAGTTATTTTACTGCAATGATGGAAAAATTAAAAAACAGCTGGGTGCACTGTTGAACTGTTTTGGGCATCAACGGATACATTTATCACGTTAGTACAATGTACAGGTGGGAATTTAATTAGTTTAGCAGGTATTTGGTCATGAACTAAAGAATTAGACAAACTGACATTTTGACCCAATGATTGCACTAAAAGGAAATGTGGACAGATCCATGAGAATTGCCAGTCTTTAGTCTTTACAACAAGTAGGACCACTGCAAATGTGAAAAAAAAGTGTGGTTGTGGCTCCTTGGGATCTTAAACACATGACCTGGCTCTGCTGACGCTACAGATTTAGTCTTTAGCTGCTGAACAGCTACACTGCCATGTAGTCTGCCTACTTGGACGGTGAGGTTCTTTCTTCCACTATGGGTCAGATCAATGAGAGCTTTAACAGAGTTCAGCATCTGCTTCACTCCATGGGGACCTAACCAACTCTCTACCAATCCCTTACATATCATCCTACATATATATACTCCATTTCGCCTCAAGGGCCTTGGGAGTTGCACCATATGGATTAAATCCATTAGCAAGCACTTTCAAAAGCCATTTATGTGAATGCTGATGTGATCAATGTTTCAGTCTTCGATTCATTTTAAATGGTTTCTTAATTAGACCTTGAGCATGGAGTCAAGTGCTGCTGGGGTGGAATCTGTTAAAACGTTAATGCTGTGGAATTAAAAGAATAGGTATCAGGGGAAACAAAGAGGAGAGAAAAAGGATCAGTTGTATCAGCATAGTTAAGTTAATGTTTACAATTTCTTTATAACATTGTTTTCCATACTGTTTTCTTACATACAGCTGAGCTACTTCCTTGTTCATAATTCATACCACAGAATTTTCAGTCAAAATTCTAAACAGAAGAGAAAGCAAAGACGGATAAACCTACACTATAAAAAGCCACCAGACAATTCCCCGCCGGGAAATCGAGAGAAACATGGTATCAGCAAAATTTCTTCACCATCAAGCGGGAAAGGCCTTAAAGAACACAGTCACCAAGTTTTGTGGTCCCACTTTGAGATTTGTGGTAACAGGAGTGAGTTAGAGAAGGGTGCAGTTTCGCAAATCCTCTTCCCGATTTTCAATGGAGTTAATGGGACAGTTGAGACCTACTGTTGTTGGTTAGAGGCTGATAATTGAAAATTCATAAATCTTACTGATAAAGTAGACACATTGGGAGAAAGAAGACTTCTGCTGTGTGGCTACAACTCTGGAAAATTTCACTGTTTTTGAGTGAAATTTGTGGCTGGGAGCATCATGTAAAGAGAAAATTTCACTCACCATCATTCAAGGGCCAGCAAGTTGAAGACACCACAAATACACAGGATTTGTGCCTACATTTCAAAGTTTGAATGGTGTTTCTAGGTGAATGTACGCCAGAGAAGGTTTGAAAAATGTTGCAGATTTGCGACTTTTTTACCTCGTCCCATTCATTCCTTATGGGAAATGTTTGGCAGTTTTTCGCGTCTTACGAGACGAAAAATTGGTATTCTGAAAAACTGAATGGTAGCATACCGAGTCAGATCGAGCTGCACGTTTTGATGTATTGTTTGTTTGTGTGCACTCAACAGTGCGGGACAAGTTAGCGACAGAAAAAAGGGCTCTCAATGTACAGTGGATTGTAAAATAAACAGAGAGACAGACAGATAGATAGAGAGAAAGTGAGAGAGAGACAGAGAGAGAGACAGATAGAGAGAGACAGACTCTCTCTGCTGGCCCAGCTGATCTTGGTTGCCACGGTGATCGTTGCCGACCACCCCTGCTAACGGACTGGGACAGCTGATTTCTCAGCCCTTTCAGCCTCACATGCAGGACGTCAAACTAGTGCTATATATTCAAATCCATACATGATAATCGCAACATTTTTTCACGATCAAGCCAGAAAGGCCTTAAAGAACACACTCATCAAGTTTCGTGGTCCTCGTGTCAGAAATGTGGTAACAGCAGCGAGTTAGAAAAGGGTGCAGTTTCGAAAATCGTCCTCCCGATTCACATTGGAGTGAATGGAGCCAGTGAGAGCTACTCTGGTCGGTCAGAGGCAGAAAATTCAAAAACTGTAAATCCGACCGATAAAGTGGACACATTGTGAGAAAGAAGACAAGTGTGGCTACAACTCTGGAAAATATCACTGTTTTTGAGTGTAATTTGTGGCCAGGATCGTCATGGAAAGAGAAAATTTCTGAGCTTATTTTTTAGCCTCTCTCACTCTGTCAGTTGGTCTCCTCCACTCTGCTGCGCGAACATTCCGCCATACACACTCATTGAAAACCCTGAATTTTCCCCAAATCACTCATCATCGTTAAAGGGCCAGAGTTCAAAAACTATACATCATAGGAAAAAAGTTAAAATAATACAACTTAAATAGACGAGACCTGTGCCTATGTTTTAAAGTTTGAATGGTGTTTCTAGGCGAGTGTATGCCAGAGCAGGAGATGTTTGAAAAACGTTGCAGATTTGCGACATTTTTGACCTCGGCCCATTCATTCCTTATGGGAAATTTTTCGCAGTTTTTTGCGACTTGCGTCGCGTTCGCACAGCCCACTACAGTTAGCAAGCTCTGCAGAAACTAGATGACAGGTTATTTTGTTTAAGTTTCCAATTGACTGAAGATATAATTTATTGTTACATTACATTGTTAATAAATGTTAAATTTCACAATGTAGTGTGGTACATTGCGAACAAAGGTCAGATATTATATGCATAAATGTCTGGTCTAAAAAAGGCATAGAAACCTGTGATTAAAAAATAAGTGTAAAAATCAAGAATCTGATCGAACTGTGACCTTAGAATCGAAAATTGAATCGAATCAAGGATTTGGAGAATCGTGACACCCCTACTATCCATACATGTGGATGGTTTGATTTCCTGCTGTAAATTTTTTTTACCAGTGTCATAATGGTGCCCTTAATTTTTGTCACTATGTTTAGGAAAACAAGAGCCATGTAGGATAGTAATGGCTATAATTAATCAAAACTCTAGTCTTATTTTTGATTTGGGACACTTGAAACTTGGGACTGTCACAAATTTGTCAGGATGTCTGGTCACCCTGAATATAAAACTGTCATAATGAAATTCCCCTTCCACTCGGCCATGTCGTAGGCTATTATGGTTAACTGTTCTCTTCTTCTAACATACAACAGCCATTCAAAACCTGCAAGTGTCAGATGAACTTATTTTTTAAAACTGATTGTACATAAAACTAAAATTGAAGCGTTAACATTTAAAGTAAAAGATCCTATGCACACAGTGGCCATTGTTTTTCGAAAGAGAGGCAAGTGTTGAGTCTCATCTTAAAGTGTTGAAATGCAATCTTTAATGCATTATCACACAAAAATCCATGTATCTTTATTGAGTCTGGGGTGGTGACAGAAACTTGGTGAGGGATAACACAAAACCTTAAACTTAAAGACAACAAGTTATTAAAGTGCTGACCATAAACACATGAATCTTATGCTGTATCCAAGCAGGTTTCCTTTACATTAGTTAGACGTTCATTCCAGCAATCATTTTGACAGACTATAGCACAATTTTCAAGTAATAAAAAGGGAATTTTTTTTGAGACAAAACTGACAGCCATGAGTGGGGTAAAAGCAAACAAAAAAATAAAGTGGGACTAACAGAAGGGTGTGTGTGTGCATGTGACTGTGTGAAGGTGCAGATTACGCAAAATAAAACAAAAAATCAACAAGCTTGTAAACTAGTCATGTGAATATCTATCCCCATGTGTGCTGCCCTGTCGCTCTTATTGTATTACACATGTGAAAGAGCAGGAGTGGATCTGTAATCTATCCTCAATTGGTTCACATCTGTTGACTTTGAAAATGGTTGATCCTAAATCTGATAGCCATTTGGAGAGAGTGTGTGTGTGTGTGTGTGTGTGTGTGTGTGTGTGTGTGTGTGTGTGTGTGTGTGTGTGTGTGTGTAAAATGCCAGAGGGGTGAAACAGCAGGGATAGAGAACCCCTAGAGAGGAAGAAGACCACTTAGTTAGCCTGCAGGGGGATGTTTGTGTGTGTGTGTGTGTGTGTGTGTGTGTGTGTAGTGTCTGTTTTTAAGGCTCTCCGCAGTGTATCCATCCATCTGTTGCCTTGTATCTGACCTCGGGGCTTGGCTTCCTTAAATAGACGGTTTCATCAAACCGCCAGTGGGAGGTGGTTTCAGACTATCGGTGCTCTTATCTGAAAAAATCACAAGTTGAAGGTTCACTTGGCTGTGTGGTTAGTTTTGGTTGAAATTGTATATTCTCACAATTACAGCATTCTCACCGATTTATACATGGACATTTTTCCATGGCTTGGTGCACTACCGGCTGTTTTTATAGATAAAAGGTTTCCATCTATCTACAGGCAGCAGGACAGTAATACATTTTTGCTGGCTTTGCAAAATTAAGGGATGATTTTTTTATTACAAAGAAAATAATGTTAGTGTTAGGATTGGACGGAGCCTCCTGGTACATGTGGTCGCAGGGTCAGCTAAACTGTAAAACAATGTTTATCTTACCGTGAACAAGGCCTCAGTTCATAGTTCATAGAAAAGTCATGAAACACATAAGATGTGTTCCTACAAAAGGCCAAAACCAGAGGCTCACTAGCAACTTTACACTGTTAACAATGTCTCACGATAAAGTACTAGCATCATCTGTTGAAGAAAAGTCTTAGCGTCAGGTAGAGAAACATAGCTCTGTGTAATACTGACAGAATCACATAAACAATATTTTACACATAATTACATCTTAAGAGAAAAATTAATGCAGCCCTGCAAGACCAGGAAAAAACTGGATTAAATTTGCAAGAACACAAAAAAGAAACACTCCACCTTTGGTGCTTTTTTCCCTCTTACAGAAATATCCACAGTCCAAATGCTGCTACTTTTGATCAAACGGCAATTTGCCCACAGTGAAACTAAAAGGCTATCAGTGGCAATGAAAAATGTAATCAAGTTTTTCCTCCCCGCAGCCAATTGAAAAGCCCTCTCTAGCTGAGCAGATTTTTAAAATGAATCTACCATTATGCTGAACTAAAGGGCAGGAAAGACCAAATTAAACTGCTAGATATGACTAGCATTAGCCATGTGTAGTAGTACAACATATTTCATCAACAGCATTAGCAGGTGTCGCCTAACCTTCGTACACAAGTCCACTATCACAATTCAGACTATGCCCAAATTAATCGCTTAAGCAGAATTTATTTGTAATGGACATGATACTCACTTCGAACACACCCGTCGACTTTGTTCAGGTCCTCTAACACTTGGCTTACTGTCTGAACTTGTCCAGGCATGTGAAGTAGGAGAGGGGACTTGAGGTGGAGAACAATGTTATTAAGTTACTGCAACCTAAATTTAGTTTTCAATCAATCAACACAGAAAATATAGTTTGAGTTACACATAATTTTACGTTGTACATTTACATTACGTCAACATTATTGTGTCAACACAACTCATCAAAATAAGGTTTGCAACTAAAAAGTTTATCTAAATCAATAAATTTGAATTTTTATCTTGAAACTATGTACTGAATCAAGTGGTGGTAAAGGGTCCCCTGAGTTATTTTTTAGAGTGCACTCACCTCTTATGTCACTTTTTGGAAAAAAAACAAAAAAACAACTTAATGAGTATATTTACAAAATGTAAAGCTACTCCCTTTAAAAAGTATATCTGTTTTTCCTTCAGTTTTTGTTTTTATGCTGTTTCATGGCCTGTGTGAGCATAAAACTATGAATAGGACAAACGAAGAAAAAACTGTTACTGCATCAGTAAAGTGTAAGAGAGTACCAAATACATTGTGGTCGCATATTAATACCCAACACTGGCATGCTAGCTTTGCCTTGGCTTAAATTACTACCAGACCACAAGCTTATTGGAACATCACATGAATAAAACAGGGGACTATCCTTTAATGTGCATGCATGTGTGTATTGCAAAATCAATTAACTGTAGCAGAATGGAGAAGTGCTGTTAATTCAAACTATTCAGCACAACTTGAATTTGAAAGGCATATGAGAAGGATGTCATGGTTTCTGATGTAAGATGAGGAAAATAGTGGGAGGAATGACATGAACCATGCATCATCCCCTGCTCCCATTTGAGCTGTCTCCCTCATCATGCTCAACTGATCTCACCTTTCCAATCTCTCCTCTTAAGATATAAATCCCTGGGAGGATGACAGTTGCCGGTGAGTTATGCTGTGTGTGCATGTGTGTATCAGCAGAGTAATAAACTGGGTGTATCACTAAGTGAATAACAGATGAAAGAAACAATGGAAAAGGTAGAAGTAGTTTGGGTGTGTCTGTCTGAATATATGTGGGTGTGTGTCACCTTGCTATGAGATGGTTGTGTGTGGCTATTACAATTTTTTCATGAGAACAAAGCTGATAGTTTAACTACTTCATTACATGTAAGCTCAGATAACTGGTGTGTAGCTGGTCAGAATGTTCAGCACAGCAGTTGTAGTAAGTGTGGCTGCAAGTAGCTACACAGCTTTACTTTCACGGTTGTGTTAATATTAGATTTCTACAGACATACTAAGAACAGATCTAGGCTGTAAACTTCTGAAACTGGCAGAAACGTTGTTAATTTACAGCTCTAATCAAAGAGGAAAAGGACCAGGGTCAGGCAGGCAGGCAAGGCAAGCAGGGTCGAATGGAGCTGGTGTGCAGGAACTCAGGAGTGCAGGCAAGCAGGAAGCTCGAGCCAGCAGAGACAAGGGAATTAGATTACAGGCTAAAACACAAATACCAAAAACACTCAAAAAAATAGAAATCTCAGCACTGTGTAGTCACAGTAGGAGATGTATTCTGTTACAATCTCATTCTGCAGTGGATTTCTTTGTGATATGGTGCTTGGTCTCTGGAGTGATCATGCACCTTCAGCAGGTTGGCAGTCAGCGCCTGCTTATAAGCCCTGATCTCCACGCTACCTGCGGCCACATGATTTCTTTAACCACACACGGTATACGGCTCGACTGACAGTGACTCCTTCATTGTCTCTAATATTTTCATGTTTCCAGCTGCCAGATCTAAATTCGCTTTGCTTTGCCTCCAGTGATCGCCTGTGCACTGAACTACCAGTGACTCTGCTCCAGTGGACCAACTCTCTGCACCTCTGCAGCACCCCAGCACCACCAAGAGCTGCCCACATAGCTTCTACCCTCACCTGCTGAAATCTTGTCTAAGATCAATAAATTGCCTTGTCATTCTGGTCCAGCCTCGTGACGGCTTTTGTGTTCTACAAGTTTCCCTGCAGTGTAACATAATAACCATTTTATGGTTGCATTTTCTAGCAAGATATTATGAATGCTTTACCAACTTTATGCAGATTAGCATGTTTTACATGTATGCTTTGAGAATTTTAGTGATGGCAGATTGGTGTAATTACAAAAACCTTAGCTTTTGTCATAGTTAGTTAGTAAACTAAGTTATTATTACCACAAGCCATTAATTGTAACCCATGGGTCCCTTCAAATGCTCCATTAGCATGTAAAGTGGCCTCTGGGCTGTTAGTTTGTTACAAATATATTCTGTATCTGCTTGGTTCAATGCTATATTGATGCCATAACATGCAAGTGTTGAGATGTGTCAAAAATGTATTGAACATTATATTATCCAGTGTTTCCAGACGTGTTTCTATTTTTGGAAATCTTGACTAGAATGTAAGCTAAAATTCTGTAAATGTGTACAAAATTTCAGGATTTAACCCTTTAAATGCCAGTTTTGTTATTTGAATTGTTTCAGTTTTTCCTCCAAAAAAAACATGTTTTAATAAGGTTGTTTTTCTTTAATTTTCCATATGATAAGTAGTTGAGGGGTTGGGCTTGATGGAGATTAGAGTCTTGGATATGTCAAAGATTAGCAACAAAAGGTGGTTAGAGGGTGCAAAACGCATTACAAGAAAATAATAGACATGTAGATCATCTGGTGAGGAAGACTTTTCCCTTCCCTGAAGTCATGTCATGCACAGAAGAGCTCAAAGTAACTAGATGCATACCTGGCCTGCCCAGCAGATCAGATGGACCTAACTAAAATCCTTACCTGCTGTGTGCAAGTTGAATACACCTCTACCTGCCTCTGCAACCTGTGAACAATTATGTAGCATTGCAGGACTTGTCTTCAGCCCACAAAGAGCATGTCTGGATTATCGCAATTTTAAAAAACAACTCCTGCTGAAGATTAATAGTGAATGTGTTGACTTTTAGTAGTAGAGCAGAGGGAGGGAGTGAAGGGGTTTGAGAGGAGAGAGGGAGGGAGTGAGAGGAGATGGATGGAGAGAGTAAGATGAGGGAGGGAAGGAGTGGAGCAGAGAGATGGAGTAAGGCGAGAGGGATGGAGGGAGTATAAGGAGAGAAGGAAGGAGTAGAGGGAGGAGGGAGGAGGGAGGTATAACTACTGTTAATTAGAGCTGCAACAATGTTGTATTAACATCGTGATTTTGATAATAGATTAATTGTTTTGAGTAATTTTTAAAGAAAAAAGGCAAATTTCTCAAATTCCAGCTTCTTAAATGAATATTTTTCTGGTTTCCTTCTCCTCTATGGCAGTAAACTGAAAATCTTTAAGCTGTGAACAAAACAAAACATTTGAAGACATCATCTTGTGCGTTAGGAAACTGATCCACATTTTCAACCATTTTCTGACACACTATAGACCAAACAACTAATAAATGAATGAAAACATAGTCAACTGATTAACCAAAAATAAAAATAATAGTTGCAACCCTACTAATAAAGTTTAAATTGAAGAATTGAATTTCTGGCTGTTTTATTTCTTTGTACTTTTGCTTTTGAAGGACATTTGACAAATACTTTTGAAACTCAAGTACATTTGATGTAAGCTACTTTAAGAGGGGTAACTTTTACTTTTATCAGAGTCATTTTCAAGAAAGGGATCTTTACTTTTACTCATGTATAGCATGTCAGTACTTTATACACCACTGACCAGGGGGATACATCTGATGCTTACCTCTTCAAGTTCTTATCTGACTGCTTTTCTCTGTAGGTGCTTTAAGTATTGATTATATTAATTTAATTAAGTGTGATATATTAATTTAAGTTTGACACACTGAGAAAATTCACAATGTATGGATTGTTGCCACTGATAATTGCATGAATTGCGCGTCACTCTGTCCATAATATGATGATATAACAGCGTCGGGTAGGGTCCCTACACTGATTTTCAGGACAGTATTCAGCCTCATAACTCAATACATTTGACCAGTAATTAATGCATATCAGAGAAAATCATTGATTACATTAAATAATAAGATCAGGAGCACTACCCTTGTAGAATGAAAATGATAGCCAGTGTGATATTTCATTTTATAAAAGTTATTAAACTGTGAATTTGGGACTCTGATCAATAATTAATTTAATAATTGTAACTAAAATTCGCTATAGCTTAGCGGGTAGAGCAGGTCGACTAGTGATCAGAAGGTTGCTGGTCATCTCCTGATGTGCAGTTGGCACCTTGCATGGTGGCCTCTGCCATGAGCTGGCAACTCGTCCAGGGCGTACCCTGCCTTCACCCAGAGAGATAACTTTGAAAAAAGGGGGATAAAGCCGTTGATGATGAGATGAGATGAGAACTCATATTTAAGCTGTTGGTCAATCAACTGTTAGTGTGCGTATGTGTGCCAAAACTGTTGTGTTGCAAAAAGTGTTGCATATCAATACTAAGGTCATGAATGTGCAGGAAACCTATGAGAGAGACGTTTTAAAAGGTCAGTGTGTTCAGCTCTCAGTACTTTTGTAGCTTCCAACTAAATCTCTTTAGTGTCACTTGTCCTGTTTTTTGTAATTGAATTAATGGAGCCACTTAGTTAGCTGTTATTATTCGATAGTACTGTTAGGATTGGGGCAAGCACATCATCTGTTTAAGACACACCCTCAAGCAGGTAGCCCTGCTCTGGTGGAAATCTCTGCCACGCCAAGTCAAACCAAGTAGAGCCATGCACACAGATGTGATGGAAAAACAGACATTTGTGTCAAAGCTACTAGTGCTAACTGAGCTTGTATACTAGCAAGACATTGGTTCCCACTGGGGAGAAAAGTTCTGTGGGCCTGCTGGAATTGCAGCTGGCAACTCTTAGCAGCTGTTGAGCCCAGGAGATCCAGGAGAAGAGAGGAGCTGAGAGGGCAGATCCCAACACCCCCTTTGGTCTCATGATATTGCTTGATGTTTGATCTTGAGAGCGCAAATGCAAATGCATGATCCATAGTTTGTAAAGAGTTCATCTGTCAGTTCAAGAAAACTGGCAACACCTGAGCAGCTCTGTAACCAGCTGGACATGGGTAAGTCTTTATCTTAGCTAAGCGAAACTCACAAACAGAACATCAAGAACAGAAGCAGAAGAAGAATACACACAGACTATGGTACTGAACTTACTAAATACCAGTGTTTCTCAGTTAATCCCTGAGTTAGTGAAAGCAGGAGAATTAGTTATGTCAGTGTGTTAGGGTGAGATGCAGAGAGTGGCACATACAATGACATAATCATTTCTGTGTCAAAGAATGTTTGTGTGTTCACTCATTGGACAACGATGCTGATTACTCAAAGTGGTAGAGTTACTTAGGCAGACTTTCAATTTGGCCCTCAGGCAGGTTATGACTGTGTACATAACTGTATCACGGAAGCTGTGGTCACTGTCTGAACAGTGCATTGGTGGTTAGTTCTGGGCCAAAAGTTTTGAGCATGGTCTTCTACAGCTCCTGTTGTCTGCATGCTTAACGCAACCGCTGTTGGCAGATATGGCGGCTGTGCTCGATGTCCCTGAGTATCATTCTGTCACCTCCCTTTAGTCTGTTGTGAGGGTGACGTTTTGAGCAGGAGATTTCTGTGATGATACTGTGTTTTGCTTGCACAAACACACTCACACTCACTTGTTTTCCCGCTGATTTGGAAGTGACACACTGTTTCCCAAAACACCTGCGTAATCTTCCTTAACTTATTTAGCAAGAGGTTTCTTAATGCATCAGTGTTTGTTTATTATTATTACAATGTGAGTGAGTTCTGTCACAACCTGTGACCTCTTTGGGTCGTGACAAAATGGGAGACACTGAATTAAGGAGGTTTAACAAAGTATATTTATTTAACATAAGGAACAAAATGTGCAACGAAGGAAAATAATGAATAGATGGGATGTGACCATCAGTACCATCAGTAGTGTAGGATGTGCATGTGTGTAAAATGTAATGGATGTATGTTGTAAAGTGCATAAAATGAGCGTAATGGAACTTAGGAAAACTGCAGCTGCCACATCACCCCGTGGAGTCTGCTGTAGAGGAGAGAGAGAGAATAAATGAATAACTCATGGGTTTTATAATCTCAGGACACTGGGCCCAGGTGCCTGATTTTTTCAGTAATTGGTCCTAGTATGCTCACAATTCTATCCATTACCTCTGGCTGTGTCCCAGAGCACTTTATGACAGCTTGCATCTAACCACTCTTGAAAAAGTCCGGTCTTGATTTGTCAAATCTGAAGAATTTTCATTTGATTTCAAAATGACCCTTTGTTTAAAAAAAAATGTTGCTGACCGGCTTCTTCAAGTTGTTGAGGGAAATATTTTTGATTAATTTCAGTCAGGTTTTTGACAAAAACACAGTACCGAAACAGCTTTGTTAAGAGTTACTAACAACTTCTTATACAACCTGATCAGGGAGAAAATCTTCTTAAAGTTAGTGCTGCATTTGACACAAATTATTACAAAACCCTCATCAATTGATTAACTTAATATGTAGACATCTCAGAAAAAAGTGCTATAATGGCTTATTTCATATCAGTTAAATAAAAGTTTTTTTTTGCTTCTGTGGGCAATTTTGTGTCACCATCTTCTCTACTATCATGTGGGGAGCCACAGGGGTCCATCTTTATTCCCATCCTGTTTTCACTGTATATGCGTCCCCTGGACCAGATTATATCTTAGTTTTCTTGTTTATCTTATCACTGTTATGCCGTTGTTATGACATGCCGTTATACATCTCAGTAAAACCAAATGATTACTCAAACTTAAACACTCTCCAAAACTGTTTAACTGCCATAAATGACTGGATGTCTCATAATTCCCTTTAAATAAACTGTGACCAAACCAAGATTATCATCATCAGTCTCAATAATTCCTCAAATAATAACCTTTAGCATATTGGTCCACTTCCCCCTTGGTCAAACCACACTCCATAAATCTTACTGTCATATTTGACCTTCTCCTGAAATTTGACCATCACATCAACAGACTAGTTGAAGCCTGTTTCTTTCAATTAAGAAAAATTAAATACGTTTCTAAAATCAGATCCATACTATCCACTTCAGACTCTTCTCTCAACTTGATTTAGATAGACAGATTATAGATACCTTTATCAATTCCCAAGGGGAAATTAGGTCATCATAGCAGCAGTACAAGACAAATATGATCGAAATGTGAGGGCAAATATAGAAATAATAAAGTGCTATCACAATATGCAAAAGAACAACACAATAGTACAATATACAATAAAATTCTTAAGCAGTTACAAAAATAAGATAAAATACTGAGGTAAATCAGATAAAATGCTGAGCAAATTGGAACTTAGTTTGTTGCGCTTTAAATTATTATCACTGTACATAAAACTGCACCTTATTCATCTTGCAACTTAAGTTTATGTTTTTGTGTGGGTGTTGTACACTCTGATGGCACAGGCATTTCCGTAATTAACTTTTTACCTGCCTTAATTAAACTGCCCTTGCTCGACTTCAGCTTGTACAAATTGCTAAAGGTGACTCCTCTTTTGCAGTCATGGCACCAAGACTCTGGAACAGTCTTTTTCCACCAAGCTGAGGGTCAAAAAGTCTGTTAAAAACATATTGTTGTAGGCTGGCCTTCCCATGATTGGAAAACAGAAACAATACTTTTGTTACAAACTTGCTTCCATCAAACAGCATATAATATTGCCTTATGGTAGGATCATAAACCTTTTTTTGGCACTCATCTGATTTTGACAGAAACTCCCTTTCTTCCCAGTCTGCCTTCAGTTCAGAGTATCTTCAGAGTAGATGTGAAAAGTACCTGCACTGGTTCCACATTCCCAGTCATTTTATCAGTCATAGTTCCAGTTCACAAGTCTTGTATAAACAATTGCCATCCCACTGATCCTATAAAACCGTTTTTGATAGATAGAAACTAAATATGTGAGTGTGATTGTGGAATGCCAAATGTGATCCATGAATACGTTTGAGCTACAAGGCGAGAATGGGATGTTTTCAATGCATTAGGCCTAATTAATGTCACAGTTTGATGATCCTTGCAAGAAACTGAAAAAGGGAACTGATTAGAACAAATAAGCCACTCTAAGTCCTGTTTCAAAGACTGTGTACCCGTTAATAGCACCAGATTAATCAGGTCTAGTGAGGTTACATTTCTTTAAGCAATTGTACTGGCACTGGGTCTAACAGACATGTTGATGGTTTGGATTAAGAAATTATTGAAATTAGCCAGTAAAGACAAGAGAATCAGAAGAGGTCACATGCCATACAATTTATAATACAGTAAAGGTCAATAGGAGAAAAACAGTCTGGATATACACTGGCTCTATGGCTGTTTCTAAAGTTTCTGTAATATAGACTGAATTGTGGTCAGAGGATGATTTACTTTAGTCTTCAATAAGTAGCATTCTGTCATTAAAAAATCACATAAAGTCATTACTGCTGAGTGAAAGAACTAAAGATGAAATAAAGATGTATTTTTTATGAAAAGGACCTCTGAAGTACAGTATGTCCTGTGTCTAACTTCTTGGGCTACATAATTATCTGACAACTTGGTTAAAAGTATTTAAAGAATAATTTTACATTTTTGTATGAGGTATGTGGTGATACAATTTAAAACAATGTATTTGGACCAATTTGTTGATTATCATTAATAAAATCAGATTTGACCAAATATGTTATTGTTACGAGATAGTCCATGCAACCATCCATCTTCTTCCGCTTATCTGATTATCAGATTGAGGAGATCCTCGAAGTATTCCTTCCACCGCCCAACAATATCCCCAGTCGAGGTCCAAAGCTCCCCACCTCCACATTAAACAATGTTGGTGGAGGACTGCTTTCCCTGAGGCGCTGGATGGTTTGCCAGAATTTCTTCGAGGCTGACCGGTAGTCCTCCTCCATGGCCTCCCCAAACTTTTCCAAGACCCGAGCTTTTGCTTCCGCGACTGCCCATGTTGCCACATGCTTGGCCTGCTGGTAATAGGACTTCTTCAGCTTGACAGCATCCCTTACTTCTGGTGTCCATCAACAGGTTCGGAGATTGCAGCCATGACAGGCACTGCAGACCTTACGGCCACAGCTTCAAACAGCTGGGTCAAAAATGGAAGTGAGAACATGGTCAATTCGGAATCAATGTCCCCATCCTCCCTCGGGATCAGCTCTCCTGGAGGTGGGAGTTGAAGACCTCCTCAACAGAGGGTTCCACCAGACGTTCCCAGCAGACCCTCACAAACCCAAACAAGTTCCTTGTTGTACTCTTTATCATCAGGGGCATCTTCTTCCGCTTATCGGTCGGGTCACGGGCGCAACTGTCTGAGCAGGGACACCCAGACTTCCTTCTCCCCGGACACTTCCCCTAGCTCTTCTGGGAGGGTCCCAAGGTGTTCCCAGGCCAGCTGAGTGACATAGTCACTGGGACTTCCTGGGACTTCCTCGGGGTCTCCTCCTGGTGGGGCTTGCCAGGAACACCTCCTGAGGGAACACTTCCAGGAGGTATCCAATGCAGATGCCCTGGCAGGGACTCTCAGGTACTGGCAAACTCTCCAGTACGCTGGAATAGACTTTCCCAGGGAAAGAGGAGTGTGATCCCCTGATAGCTGGAACACAGCCTCCGATCCACCTTTCTGAATAGAGGGGCCGCCACCCTGATCTGCCAGTCCAGAGGCACTGTCCCCGACTGCTACGTGATGCTACAGAGACGTGTCAGCCAAGACAGCCCCACAACATCCAGAGACTTGAAGTACTCAGGGCGGATCTCATCCAGCTCCGGAACTACCTCAGTGACTTCTGCTTGAGTGATGAATGAATCAACCTCTGAGTCCCCAGCCTCTGCTTCCTCGATGGAAGGCGTGTCAGTGGGATTGAGGAGATCCTCGAAGTATTCGTTCCACCACCCAACAATATCCCCAGTCGAGGTCCAAAGCTCCCCACCTCCACATTAAACGATGTTGGTGGAGGACTGCTTTCCCTGAGGCGCTTCCGCGACTGCCCATGTTGCCGCATGCTTGGCCTGCTGGTAACTGTCACCTGCCTTTAGGAGTCCCTTGAGCCAACCAGGCTCAATAGGACTCCTTCTTCAGCTTGACGGCATCCCTTCCTTCTGGTGTCCATCACCAGGTTCGGAGATTGCTGCCACGACAGGCACCGCAGACCTTACGGCCACAGCTTCAAACAGCTGCATCAAAAATGGAAGTGAGAACATGATCTATTCGGACTCAATGTACCCAGCCTCCCTCGGATCAGCTCTCCTGGAGGTGGGAGTTGAAGACCTCCTCAGCAGAGGGTTCCGTTCCCAGCAGACCCTCACAAACCCAAACAAGTTCCTTGTTGTACTCTTTATCATCAGGGGCATTGGAACTGCTCTTAGTCTGACCCGTCACCTAGGACCTGTTTGCCTTGGGAGACCCAACCAGGGGCATTGAGTCCCAGACAACATGGCTCCTTGGATCACTCAGGTACTCAATCCCCTCCACCACGATAAGGTGGTGGTTCAAGGAGGTGCGTTATGAGGTAGTACCTGGAAAATTAACTGAATTGTTTAAGCATTGTCCTGAAACTCTACTGGTACTCAATGTTGATACATCTGTTTCCAAAAATGTACAGATGGAATCTTCTACTTTGACCGCAACTTTTGGCATTGTCACAAAAGACATTGAGATGGTAAAAAGACACTGCTTTATTGTGTCAATAGGCTGAAGTCAAGATTTTTTACTGACGTGACAGCTGTTGGTAGTTATATTTCGTGTAATTTATGTATCTGTTCTATGTTTCAGCCTCCACAAGTAGACTCACCTAACCTGACCTCGGATGCACTATATGAATAGAAGTGTCCTTAAAAAGTAATCATTTGGATGTCATAGATTGGAAGATGGAGGAAAGAGGAGACAATGGGGCAAGGAATTGGAGAGAACCATAGGTCAGTCAACTGGCTGAGTTGTGCCCTCAGGCATGTGCACTTCAAAATGATTAACATCAAAATGTTAAACTAAGGGCATAGCACAGTGCTTGCCTATGGTCCTGTATTAAAATGACAGAGGTGGACATGGGAAAGTACACACAAACACACAAGTCTAGCTGAATAAACGCTCACTGAAAAAGAAAAAAAAAAGATAAAAACAACCTGTAGTAGCCTCAGACAAGCAGAGAGAATCACAGAATCCCACATGGAGGCAGAGCTGACAGTATAAATAGAGAACCCCATCAGCATTCATTCTTGTGTAAAATATCAAAATATCAACCCCTGTTGCTGTTGTGCTGCCTATCTTAATTCTGTGGCAAATCATTCTCCTTACTGCCTTAACCAAATAGTAAATCCCTGAATTTTGGTCGTTCACTGTTCTGACTTGAGTAGTCACATTCAAATGAATTTAAAGAAAATCAGCATCAGCCTTTACAAACCCACCATGTTTAAATCGCCTGTGCCTTCAAAAGTCCTCATCAAATTGGGTGACGTATTTTTGAAATATGTCTTAAATTAGCGCTAGGCAAATGAGGTGAGTATCTTCCAAAGTTTACTGATTTGGGAACTAACAATATTTGTGATGGCACCTGCTGCTGATTATGAATGTTTGGGTAAGTTGGTTATTGACACCCTCTATCTGTCCCTCTATGAGTTTACTAGAGGAAGCTGATTGCAGTAATAGCCAGATCTGGAGCACCTGTGCCCAGTGCTGCAATATATTATAGCCCAGCCTCCAACTGGGCTGGCTCATTCTCTCTATCACCTTCACCAGCAGCTGCACCTTTTTGGTTTTGTTTAACTCTTGTTTTACTCTATCAACACCTACACCACACCATTTCTTCACACATTCATATTTATACCACTGATGCCACAGACTTACACATCTTATCTTGCAGTTTAGTTTGGTTTAGTTTCTAATGTTTATTTTTGCACTCTGTGTCCATTCCTATTTTGTTTTATGGCCTGGAGCCAGGTTATGACATATTTTAATTTTTGGAATATGTCTACTTATGTAACTTAGACTGCTGCAGACTCATAGTAGTCTTGGCTGCAATTAAGAATATGTTTTTGCAAAGAATGAGGACTGTAGATCTTGTCTTACATCTCTTACATTTGAATGACTTTAGGAAAGGATTTCTACACAGCCTGTATGTGCAGGAGAGATGATTTCTCCAACCTCATTTACCACAGCTGAGGTACTCTTGAGCAAGGCCTTTACCCCAACTGCTCAAGTGGAAATACTCAATGACCAACAATTCAAGATGTGGTTTTCTGGGCAGTTTTCAGTTGTGCTTGTGTAACTGTGTGAATGTGATCAGGGCATTCCTGCAGCATCGCATTCAGTAAACCCTCCCCTGAATAAATAAAGGTTAAAAAAACATTTGAGTAACAAAATCTCGTTTGATGTTCACATGGAAAAGTGACATTTAAACATTATTTTTACCTCCAGTCAAAAGTGTTTTTTTTTTGTTTTCCTACAGGCACTAGAAGGCTTTTTTTTCATTGATTGCTTAAAGTGTAAATTTTATCTATACTCATAGAAAGTCTGATTTAAAGAGGCCACCCTACGAGCACACTGTAAAGGACTGTATGCTCAACAGTTTCTTTGTACAGAATACTACAGCACAATGTATTACTGTAGATTAACAATGCATTAAAATAGCAGTGTTATCTTAAATTCCAATTTTGGGAATTTAGCACAGCACCTACAATTAGTTATTAAGCATTTTTTGACTTCAAAACAGAAATCGAGTGGCCGGCAGAGGCAGCCAGTCTTATCAGTATTGTTTTCTATGGCATTTATTTTTACATTACTTGTTACACATAAGCATAATTGACACAGTCCACTAATAATAATAATAATAATAATAATAATAATAATAATAATAATAATAAAAAAAGCTCCACAGAACAACATTCAACTAGTATGCTGCAGAACAAATGGGCTGTACACCTGAGGAGGACATCATTTCTGAATTACAATAGACCAACCTGAGGGACAGAGCCTGAAAGAGAGAATCAAAGTGGGAAAATCCAAGCAGAGGAAGAAAGAGAGCCAAAGAGTGAGGGCTTGTCTTGCTTTGGGAATCCTGCTACTGTAAAATCTGTGATTTATTCTGCCATCATCTCAGTGGATATATGATCTGAGTCTCAGCCTGGCCTGTCACACCACATACATATTGAGTGGCCCACAAGAATAGGGAGGACTTGATTTATTATACAGCTATTTATTACAGTGGGTGGGCAGAGAAGAGAGAAAAACACATGAAAACAGCTCAAGGTTGAATTTCCAAGCCTATCTATTAAATCAGATCAGATGTGGTGATAACAATACAAAGCAAAATAAATCAGAGATAATCTATGGATTCTTATTTCACTGTTACATTTCAGCATCTTCATCAACAATTCAGAAAAGGTTACAGTCTGACATCTGTACACAGAGTTTTTTTGTTTGCTTGTTTATTTGTTTTTATAAATAAGTAGACACACAGTAAAACATAAGAGCAATACATTCATAATGCATCCATAATACATTAACAATACATTCATAATACATTCACAATACATTCATAATACATTCACAATACATTAACAATACATTCATAATACATTCACAATACATTAACAATACATTCATAATACTTTCATAATACATTCATAATACATTCATAATGCATTCATAATGCATTCACAATACCTTCATTACATTTATACTGCACCTGCCTGTTATGTTTCTTCTGCTTGTAAACACATGAATGCATGCATCTTAAAAGTCACTTAATATTACCAAATATATTTTTATTGAATTAAATCACTATATTTTCAGGGGAAAGAACTTGAAAGCATCATGCACAACACTAGAAGGCTTGCTACTTGATATTTGCCACAGACTAAATTTAAAAGGTAACACAGGACATTTTAATACCAAAACACAAAGTTCCACTACTTGATTGAGAGCTGACTCAGTATGCCACGTGCAATCATGCCTGCTCCTTCATGCCCTGGATTTGTGGCTGTAGTTGAGGTGATATGAGATCAATTTGAGGTGAATGGGTTAAGGTTAGGGTTCACTTTTTCATAAAAGCCTAAAACTTGGTAAATTCTTACAGTTTGGGGCCCTGAACATTTTTAGATATGGAGACATTGCAAAAATGCCACAAAGTGGCCATGGCAGCCATTTTACTTGCCACCATAACTGAATAATCTATTTCAAATCCCCTGAACCAAATTTAATAACACAGAACTGTGATGTCTACCCTTACGTTTTAGAATTATAATTATACCATATCCTACATCACAAAGGAGCAGATATCAGTCCTGCTGCTGGGTTGATGCTCCTGTTAACCCCACCATGCTCTTGACACTGGGCTGGGAGACACGGCAAACCGTCTTGCGACCGAAGGTATGGATGTGCTGGACTACCTGTGCAACATTTGCAGAATGTTCAAATAGCAAAAAAAATTAAAATTCATCCACAATGACAAATCATAAATATTGAAATAACTGTGATACAATAAATCATCAACAATGACTTTGATGCGCCTTGCTTTTTAAAAAAACACATTTCATAACTTCACACAGTTATCAGTTGTCCAGCTGTATCATATACACATTTAATTAGCTCCATTCATCATGTTTTGTTTACTTCACATGTTCCTTCTTTACCTTATTAATTCCATCCCCTTCCTTTCTGACATCCATTTTTGTCTCATTTGCGATCTTTCTTTCCTTTCTCCTGTCATGTTTCCCTTCTTTCTACCTCATCTATTTGTTCAAGGCTCGCGGTGACAGTGTGACTGTTATGTGTTCTAAAAAATATACATTCTTGGGACTTCTTAGTGATCACTTCAGCCTGTTTACATTAGGAAATCTACCATATAGGTTCAAAATGTAAGCAGGTAGTCAGACCTATATTTACAGTTCTTTTTAGGCAGGTGTATGTCCAGCAGTAGTAGTAAGGAGGACGTGAGGAAAAGCAGTTTAATGAGTAAAAAGTCTGTATCAGGAGGAAGTCAGGTCAAACAAGTACAGGACTGCTATTGGTCCAGTATGAACCCCTCTTTCTCATTTTAACCTACAAATGTATTGAAGTTATGTCACATAGATAAGGTAACAGACATTACTAAGTAACATATGTACATTTCATACAGAGGTGACAGAAGTAACACAGTTATTTTAACCCTAACCACAATGTTTTTATAAAGATAAGTAGTTTTCCTGCCTAACTAAACTGCACCATTCGATGGAAGTCCTATGTATGTCACAGTTGTGATGCAGTTGTTTTGGGAGACACTGACAGTCGTACCTATTCAGTTGGAGAAATGAGTGCGCGTCGGATCATTTTAACAGTGTTTCTATTCAAAAGCTCAATTCTTGTAAGAAAATGAAGCCTGTCTATCAGGCAAACAAATAATCCAAGTGTACTATTATCACAGTACCATTTGGCTAGTAGAGTTATTTAAATCTTTATTAAAAAAACATAAACCATTTGTGGTATTTTGCCCGTAAGTGTATTTTCACCCTGTTGACTGACTGTATCTTAATATGACAGAGTCCTGAAGTTAAGTCTGTGTCAGGGTCTTTGAAGAGAAAATATTGTTCAAATCAAGTTAATAGCATGACAATTGGGCTCTGAATACAATCCATATTTCATGGGATTCCAGGTAAAAATGTCACATTCAGACCCAGAATGACAGTATGAATGAAAAATGAAGAGGATGCCTCCAATTTTAGACACTTTCCCAGTTAATCACAGTTCAAAGTTGTGACACCTCGTACCTTCAAACCTTCACTCAGGTAAATGAGGACAATTTTGTGTATCTTCTTTTAAGAGCCACCTTAAATTAACGTTGAACATTCCTGCTGGGAGCTTAATTATCTGCTTAGTGAAATGCGAACTGTTCCCCATCACACATCTTCAAACCATGTGGAGTCTCAGGCTTTCAGCTTGCCTCCCCTCACCTGTGAAACTCCACATTTCTAATTCAAATAAATGGCTTCTTTTCTTACTGTCATTTTTGTGTGTATGACTTATCTCTGATGTGCAGCTGTGAGGAGAGCAGGTATATTTTTACTCCTCATCTCTGGGAGAAGGATAGAGCAGGTGGAGCCTTGACTGTGGCTTGTGGTTTGCAGAGCATGTAGGTTGTTGTTAATGACAGCAGTTCACCAACAGGTAAAGATGCCCAGTACTGGATGTGTCTTGGTTTCTGAGCTGAGGATGTCTGCCTGTGATTCTTCATCCCATCATTCATCACGCACAGGTCGCTCACCATGGGAATAACATTTGTCATTTGTTTTAGCTTTTCATCATCACACCTTATAGGCGGCGTGCAGTAACTGTACTGCACTAGGTAGTCAGTGCCACTGCTATTACTGAGAGTATTTTGCAATCAGGCCATGGTACTTGGCACCATGTAACAGTCGTATTATTTGTGCTCCCCCACAGATTTTTTTCACCAATTTAGTTGTTTCCAATCCCCACAGTGTACCACAATCCCTGCTGCTGCCGTTCCCCTCTGTTAGCCTGGCAGGGGTGTAGGCTAAATATTGCCTCCTCTGATACAAATGAGCTGTCTATAATAGCAAAATACAGAAAGAAAAAGCTCTGGATTTGGGCCTTTTACTGTCATCTTAACGGATGATTCTGGTTTATAACTATTTCACAACTGTGGCCTAGGGTTCCACTGTGCTTACCAGTCATTGCTGAGATCTGGGGCCGGTATTTTTAGAATGATCTCAAAGGGATTATATTGGTTGGACCGGATTAAACATCTGATCCAAAAATCTGGTATTTCCAAGCAGATCTAAAGATTTCTGATCCTGAAGACTCTAATCTAAAGACTCTCAGATTTCGTAATGCAATCCTACTGTAAATCCAGGTTAAAATGCTGCTTTTGGTTATTTCCAACTGTAAAGGCCTCACAGGTGGATTTGAGGAAGATGGATAACTATGCTAGGTTTTCACTTCTCACAGATATAGTTTCCGAAGATGTTGTTATATAAAGTACATCCAGCTGATGCTTTTAACACAGACTTCAGTCTGGTGTTTTACCCCTGCTTCTACTTTTATCCTCGCCTGACTGTGAGTGATTGTGATATTCGTCTACGTTGTTCTCATTCCGTAAATGTTTGCCTTTTGCTTCAACATTGTGACTTCAGTCAATGAACTTGATCAGATGTATCATTTGATTGATCAATTATTCATCATCAGTCTGAGCTGAATTCCACAGACTAATTCTGATGCAGCTTGAACATTAATTACAGGATGACGTAGACGGTAGCATCAGTGATTCAGTAGGTGGCCTTTCAGCTCTGCCTTTGTTTCTGCCTCTGTCTTTGTTACAGCTAAAACAGGCCACTTCTCCTCTGATGCGTTTTGTCCATCCCTCCCCTCTCCCCTCCTTGTCCCACTTCACTCATCCATCAATCACTGCCTGGTTCCTGGCCCTCTTTCGCTTCTCTTCCCACTCATGAAATAGCCCTTTCTTACATTCTCTTTGTTGCTCATCTCACAGGCCCCTGCCACAACCCCAGCCCCTCCCTCTACTGGATGACTTGAGACTCCTGCTAGGATCTGCTCCAGACTTGGACGATTAGACCCTTGTAGCCTGAGGAGCTGTCCACACCAGCCTGGTTAATTTTGCAACCGTGAAGTTATGTTCTGGGTTTTACTATCCTGTCCACATGCGACCGTGCCTTTGGAACACTGAAACCGTGGTTGTCTGAAACCAGAGTCCAGGGTGAGGTTTTCGGCCGATTCAGGTTTCAGTGGTTGCGTGTGGAAATGACAACCACGAATATTTCAGTTTCTTATGTCAGAGCTGAGTGCATGCCCCCGTAAATATTGCACGCGCAGCAATGTAAACACAGAGTAAAGACAGTTAAAAGGTGGTTAGAGGTTGTTAACTAGCATCGCTTGATAACTTGGCTAAAATGGACATGACAAAGTTGTTGTTTATTGGCTTGCTGTCAGCTGTAGAAAGGCGGCACATTTGCTGCAGGCACTCTGCCGCCTTGTCTATCTAAAAGAGAGGTGTAATATTCCTACTTTCCTAAAGAGACGCCACTGGGGTTGGTGTAAGCATGTGACGTTACGTGAGGCACGAAGTTGGACGTCAACAGTGACATACAACATACGCATCGGAAGAAATGTGGCAACACTTGACAGATTTATTTAATTACAGACCCGTGGCCCATATTCTCACCTCCTCAGTCAAACACACGCCGATGTTAAACCCTCGCTATTACAGGAAGCGTGCAGCGGAGCGCCTCGCGCTAGCTGTCTCAAGCAACAGACAGCTAACAGGAAGCATGTGCAAGCACCTGCAAGCACCTGCACCAAAACTTTTACAGTATCTTCTACTGTTTTTGAAGGTCTGGGATATGCTGATGCTTGTAGAACAGATTATGAAGCTCTTGAATCAACCAAATATACAACGTAATTTCTAAACTTAAACTTAACTCAGTTTTTTATGTTCATCACTATACATTGCAAATGTGGGTTGTTCAGGTGTGTTTATTTTAACCTTAGCCTCAACATATTCAGTCATTATTTAACTGTAGTCAGTTTGATATGTGTGTTGTGCTGGCTGGTCCCTGGGGTCTGTTCCACTGCCTCTCACTCTCAGTCTGAGTTGGGAAATGCACTCTTCCCCCTGATTTTTTGGGGTAGTCTCTGTGCCAATGACCAGTCAGTCTGAAGTTATGGCAAACATTAGGATCCCAGAGCTGTCTGCAGCACCTCTGCATCTGCTGCATCCTTTGCAACATCTGCATTCAGTCAATGCTTGATACATACTAAACTGGGTGTCATAGAGCTTCTTTTGACGCTTGCTTTTTTCCATTTTCTGTTTTTGTCTTGCACAGCAAATTGATCTTCTGCATGTTCGGCATGCAAGATGAAGAGTATGGTCTGTACGGATATGGTTTTCCATGAAATACAACTTATTCTTACACCGGCAGCAATGTCTGGGTTCATGCATCCCAGGAAATGTAATTTCAGGTGGACCAATGCTGCTCCAATTGCTCCTCTGCACAGACCTCTGTGATGATCAAATGCTGCTGTACTGCTGCTCCGTCATGATCAAGGTGGACTAGAGCATATGAAGAAAAGGAAGAGCGGAGTCCAGATTGGGGTCCAGCCAAAACAGGTTTCATGATTTGAGTACAACATGTCAGTACGTTCTTCTGTGTTTTTTAGTTTCCCTAGGTTGACTTTCTGATCATACTTTCTCTCTCCTCAGTTTCTTCTGTCCACTTACAATATGCTTTCCAGTCTGCCTTAAACTGTTTCTAAATTTGTGTTGGTGTGAATTTAAACAGCAACAACAAGAGTGTGATGATGACAAGGTCAGAATTTTTACGTTAAAGGGTCAACATCAGGTTAACACTGTCTATTAACTTTGACTGTGTGTGAGCACCAAGCATCAATATGCATCAAATGTAATTACAGAGTCTTCCCCTCCTTGTCCTGCTGTAGTCCTGCATGGTCAGCCTATTGAGTATAAAAGCTTGATCCAGGATGTTGTGGTGGAGAAAGTTCTCTGTAAAGATACGGGCACAACAGCCTCTAATGTCTGACTGCCAGCTGAGCACAGAAGCCAGGCTTAGGCAGCCTTAAATCTGAGCTGGATTGGCATGATTCTCATCATGTCTCATTTTCTCCCAGGTGTGGTGATCAAAAGACGTTATTTTTTTATTTCTATTTATTTTTTCAGTATAAAAGTCTCTCTCTTTGTGTTACTATTCCTTCACTGTTCAAAGCTCAGTAAACAAACAGTATGAGGGGAAACATAAAGAAGCAAGTGGTAATATGCTACCTCACTGGCTCATAATGCATTTTCAAGAGAGACAGAGACGTGGTACAAGAGAGCCAGATGGACATTTTAGAATCAGAGGCATAGAAACTCGAGCAGACTGAACAGATGGTACTGGGAAACAGCTTCTTGAGTGGAATCTTTAGGAATCACATTCTGACACAGTAACAGCTACTTCCCTGGCCCCCAGCTAGCACAAGATAAATTAACCTAAAATCTAGGCTAATGTGGCCTAAAAGCACACCTAATGAACCTTAACAAACCCTCCCTTCATTTTTATGATGCTCCTCGAGTGTATGAATGGAATTTTTTTCGGTTCTCGCAGATTTCTGTACAAAAACACAAGTTGTACTATTACTGTACTAAAAACATAACTACACTAAAGAGTAAGCTTGGTTAGCCATGCAGCTCAATGATTGGTGCCATTTGCTGACTCAGCCAAACGCCACCATCCATGCAAGAAAACCATCTCAGTACCACGTACACTACCTATCATCAATCTGTCCTCTGTCTTCTTGGAGGCTGTGTTGTTCCGTCCTGGTCCAGGTCTGTTTACCCTCGCTGCCAGATTTTACAAGAAATATATAACTATGAAGACGCAAATCGCTGTGATCCACTTTCTTACATCTGCCAATCCTGAGACTGCAACCAGTACCCAAGCTCTTTTTTATTCTTGTATCACACTATTATTATTATATTATTATTATTATTATTATTATATTATTATTATTATTATTATTATATTATTATTATTATTATTATTATTATATTACAGCATCACAGAGTATAAGTGGTGCTTGAATGCGTAATGATCATGGCCTGCATTGCTGTGACGTGCAGTTTAATTTCTTGGGAGGTGCATCTCAGGTTACGGCACAGGGCATGAAGTCATACAGAGACTACACAGTAGATACAGCGTCAGTTCAACTATTTTCCACATCCCATTCTTGGTTTGAGAAAAAAAATGTTAGAAACTGGCTGGAGTGGGACTCCTGTTCAGCAGTTAGTCATCTTTAATCATTTTTTCTATAATTAATTACTTGAAATGAAGGTGTTATATTGATGTAATGATTATAATTGTTAAATATATACACGCTTTGTTAATATCAAAATTAATTGCACATGTCAACATTAACTATAAGCATTTAAACATATTTCAGTGCAATAGTATTTTGATCAGTGATCAATTGTGCGTGTGTGTGAGTGAGTGAGTTAGACTGTGAATGCTGTTTAAGTAGCCTCATCTTCAACACAAAGCACTTCATTCTCCCATTTATCCATTCCAAGAAGGTTGAAGGTAGCAAGCCAGGCGGATCCTATCAATTAATGAGATGTCAACAAGCATGTCTGCATAATTCATGTGTGACCACGCACACCATAATGGAAATCCTCTGCTCTTTTAAAATGTGCAGCTTCACAGTTCAGGCATACTAAAAGGACATGGTTGATTTCTGCACTTTAATGATTCGGCCAGGGCAAATGGATAGAGTATGAAGTTGAGACAGTGACAGGGTTAAAGATAATGATCTTACCTGAAATAATAATTTTGTCTTTGAAACTCTCGATCCTCAAATAATCCACCACTTGCAGCTGATATGGGCTCACAGACATTTGGTATTCTGGCTGTCAATTTGATTTGGTACTTTCTCTCACTGGGAACTGTGCAGAACTCCTTCCAGAACACTAACCTAAAGGGATGTCCTCAATCGGACACCACATCAGCGGGGAGACCATTGAACCACAAGACTTGCAGCAGGACAGGCTCAGGAGTCCCTTTGACCATGTGGAGCTTGGGAAGGGGAACAAAGTGGGCCATCTTATTGAATCAGTAAAAACATCTAAGCAGCTGTGAGACAAAGGGCGATGGGGTGCAGGCAGGGTTTGCGCGGGACCAGTGGGAGCCCAGTGGGATGGCTTGTGCTGGTTGCAGATTGTACAGGTGTTGACAGTTATTGGGTGTCTTCCTTAAGAGTGGCCCGCCAGAGCCTCTGCTGCAGGTCCACTATGCTAGATCCCAGGGTGGCAGGTGAGTCTGGAGGAGAAAAGTGTCAGGGACAGGAATTTAGTCCTCCTTCTCCATAAATTGGGGGGACAGGACATTGGGGTTGGCGTTGCTGAAACTATGTTGGTAGGATGAAAAGTTTAGCCTAGTGAAAACAGGGACCATCTGGCTAGTCAAGAGTTCAGTCTTTTGGCGGACTGGATGTACTTGAGGTTCTTGTGATCATTCCAGACCAAGAAGGGCAGCTTGGTCCCCTCGAGCCAGTGGTGCCTCTCTTCCAGGGAATGGATAATAATTTGTAAGACCTTGAGAAACTGAAAGTACTTTACTTTTATGGAATTTGGAAATGAAAATGAATGAAACAGGAAAATAAGCAAATCAATGAGTTTTTGCACCATACAGTAATTAATGTATTAAAATATTTTATTTTAAAATTGAAATATATTGTTTTACCACCATGAGCAAGTCACTGATTTTGACCAGCTTCCTCTGCTCTTTATGGATTATATATATATATATATATATATATATATATATATATATATATATATACATATACACACACAATATTCACAGTGAAACACATGTATGACTTTCTTAGTAATGTCGATAGGATTACATTTGTCATTTTAAACATGGCTGTGTCAGACAGGATCTATTTTAAACTTTATTGAGAGCAATTATTATCACAGCAGCAATTTTGACTTGTCACAGCAGGAAAAGCATAGATGTTCCTAATGACATTAATGATGGCTCTGTTCTCGTCAAGTACTCCGGCAAGTCCTAACAGTGAGCCAGCATTTCAGAACCCTCATGCTGAAGCAGCTTTATGTGCAATTAAGCCATTAATCATTTTTGTTAATTTGTCTACAAAACTATGTCCATCCTATACTAGTAAATGTAGCTTTCTGTCTGTGAGGCTGAACTGTGACATGGAGGTCAAGTGTTTGCAAAGTTGTGTGTATGAATGAATGAACACCCAAATGCGTGTGCATTAGTGTTTGCAGCTATAATTACTGCTTGAATTAATTCCACCTCTGACAGTTCAAAATGTGAGAAAAAACAAAAAAACTAACAAAAAAAAAATGTGTTAGTTGCAAGAAAGTGAGCAGAAACTGGAACCAGGGGTGTGTGTCTGTGTTCAATCTAATCAAATTTAGCACTCATACATATTTATTTTCCCATCTCCTGTATCTTTATTAATACCATTTCCCTCTATTCATTACATCAAGACTAACTCTACGCACCCCTTGACTCCAGATGTTTTCTTCCAGAGGCTTCTGGAGCTCGCTGGCTTCAGCAGCTGCCTGCTGCTTTACGCCTTCAGAGATGTTCATTAATCCAAAACACCAGCCTCTGTCCCCCCATTCTGGTCTTTAGGTCCATTAAATTGCACATAAAGATCTGTTATTATTATATTAATAGCAAGTTTGCATTGCTATTGTTTGTATGTTCGCATTTAGCTTAAAGAAAGCACCACATGTCTACATCTCTCTCTCTCTCTCTCTCTCTCTCTCTCTCTCTCTCTGATTACAGGTGTGTTGCAGGAATAGGGAGGCTGCGCTGGCCTCACAGTCTTTTGCTGTTTTGTTTCTACTTTGTGGTTGATTTGAGTTTGGGTTCAGTTCCCTGGCCTGTTAGAGTGCCAGGGCTTTGTTGTTTTAATTTGGGTTTGAGTTCCTGGTAGTCCTGTTTTCGTATCTTTTATTTTCTTTCTTTAAGTAGGTTTAGTAGTTGATTAGGCAGCTTTAGTTGGGAGGATTCCCCAGATGCGACGGTCATGGCTGGTCTCCTCTCTCTTTTTTTCAGTTTGGCCAGGAAATCTTGCCCTTTTTCTTTTGTTAAATAAAGAACATTTACTCTTGACTGTGTTGAGTCGGCGTCCTTTATATGTTACTGGCCTGTTTTCGTTTGAGTCTTTGGTTGTGTTCAGTTTGGGGCAGTAACAATGTTTATGCTTTTATTTATGTTCTGACACATTCAAATTTAGATTCTCACTTGCATGTTTCAAGCTGTGTGCAGTGCGCAGTTTGGTGCTTAAAAACAGTTTTGACAATGTACCGTTGTGGTGAAGAATGTAGCCTTTTACAGCTGCTGGGACATTATGATGTGAGCAAGATAAGCTGCTCCAAGTTGTGCACACGCACACACACCCACTGTGTGCAGCCACTTGTATGAATGGTCTGCCCAGGCCATTCTCTCATTTTGCAGGGTGATTCAGTTTGGCATTTGAAAAGAAAAAAAAAGGGGCGACATTTGAAAAAAAAAAAAAAAAAAAAAACTGTGGTCAACAATAGCTGAAAATAGAGAGAGAGAGAGGGAATTTTCTGCCTGGAGACTGAAAGAAACCACTCAGACTCCCGAGAGAGACTTTCGTTTTTAAAAGCAAACTAGCGAGTGATTGGAAACATAACAGGGGTCAATATAATATTGAGGATCTGACAAGGAAAAAAACTATGTTCCATTACTCATAATCTGAACAGATGGCTTCTCCAGTTTAGCAGTTTGAGATGCAAAAAAGATGACCAAAGTATTTGACTCTTTATTTTGCATTTGTATTGACTGAGTACAAAAAGAACTCAATAAAAGCATTGGCCTACCTCTTTTAGCACCTACTCCTGTAGTTTCAACAAACAGTCAGACCTCAAACCATACTAAATAAAAAATGAGAACAGATTTTTTTTTTTTTTCTTTTTATTTTTTTTTTACTTTATTTAGCACCAGGTACAAACATGTTAACAGAATGCCAGGCAGATCACAAAGACATGAGAAATAGAAAAATAAGAATAAAGACAACAAAAAGTAAATTATGGAAATAGATACAATGAAGACATTTTACAGAAATATTACAGAAATAAATCAATTATTAACAGATAAGTTAGATAAATTAAGCACAGCGCAAATTCATGCAGGATGTGGAAGTCATAAGCCCCGGCTGTAGTCATCTGACAGCCAGCTGACCAGATCAGCATCAGTCACTGACCAATCATATCCATTCTTCCAAATTAGTCGATTTTAATCTAAACTGTCATACAATGATCTCTCCTTCAGTACTGCTGCAATATCTTTCATTACCTACCATCTTGCTGCTCGTGATGCCCCATCTTGAGCCAGATGATTTGTCCAATTCAGTTGGTTATGTCCTCGAAACTCAATATGAGGAAAGGAGGAAAGAGTGGAAGAGAGCTGTCAGGTCCATCGTAGCTCCGGCTGGTGAGCAAGAAAGGTCAGTCAATAAAAGGCTGGCCAGTGTCAAAAATTCTGGAAGCTCTTTATTGCCGTAACATCAGTCTCTGCAGTTCCAACCAGAGTTCCTTTTGTTCGACCAGCTGCCGTTGTCTCTCCTCAGCTGAGGAATCAGATCCTGCCAGGTAATGATGTTAATCCGGTTAAAATCCTACTGTGTTCTGCTGATTCTTCTGGCAGACGTCTGGTTGACTGTGGAGATGTTTCAGTGATTTCAAAAGAGAGTGACCCCAGACTATCAGAAAACTTGGCAAAGTTTAATGTAGCCTTTGGTGTCCATAGAGATGTAATCTGTGAAGTGTACCCAGAGCGTTGAGTAGTACTGGACACATATTGTGCCATCATCTTGGATCTAGTCATGTCATATGGAGGTACACTGTTTTTTCAACTTTGATTAGTTGACATTTCACAGGAGCTATGAAATGTAGCAAAAATCAAAAGAAAAAAAGATTACTGTTCTCCAGTGATCTGGAACAATTATTTTACAGCTTCATTTTCTCCTGTGTAGATTACTGTAACTCCCTCTGCATGTGCCTCAGTCAGGCTTCGCTTAACCGATTAGAGTTGGTCCAAAATACAGCCGCCAGACTTTTAACCAGAACCAGTCGTCGGTGCCATATTACTCCTGTTCTTGCATCCCTTTATTGGCGTCTTGTGAAATGTATCATAAGATCTTATTGATTACATATAAGGCAATTCATGACCTTGCCCCAGTTACATTTCAGATCTCCTTGTTCCTCATTTCACCCCTCAGCCACTCACCTCTACAGGCAAGCCTTTTTATAGATTTCCTTGTTTGTTTTCTCATCTCTTGTGCCTCTGTTATTTTATTCCCTCCCTTTTTCACATCATTGGCGCTCTACCCTGTTGTAGTAGCATGTCTACTTCAGGGCAAGTCATGGTGTCAGATAAAAATCGTCTTTTGTGACAATGAAGCAACTGTCAATATCATTGATAAAGAGTGCTCCTCCGTCCCCTTTATTAGTAGGTTCATCCGTCGCTTAACATCCCTGAAATGTAATTTCACTCCCCGTGCTGCTCACCTTCCTGGCCTTGAATTTACTGACTCCTTCTCCCATTTTTAAAAAATCTTTATTTAGTTTTCAGTGTCGACAGTAAAGTGCGAGACGATGTCCACAATAATATGAAGTGAAAAAGAAAAATAATATCAACAAAACAAACAAAAAGAACAGAGCCTGTGTGAAATTATGTTAGTGAGTGTTGCAGCCATCTAGGGCAATCATGTCTTTGTTTAAATTTCAACCATTTCCCACAACTTTTGATAAAAAAACATCTTCTCTCATTTTCAACTTATATGTGAGATGTTCCATCCCAAGTATATCATCTATAATTGACATCCATTGTTTGTAACTTGGAATGTCAAGCTTAAACCTGTTCTTAGTTATGATCTGTTTGACCAGAGTTTGTTGTTGCTGGTGACGTAAACAGGTCAGCCAGAGGTGGCTCGATTACCACTAGTTGAAACTGGTACAGCGCCACTTATCGTACCGGGGTATGACATGCTTTGGCTGAATAATTAGGTTTTCTCAACGGCATGTATATTCGGACAATTGCAGTTGTCCGATTGAGTGGGAAAGTCGAATTCTGGCTATAATCTGACTAAGCTGTGCATGTAAACATACTGATAGTTAGGCACACTAAGGCAGTGTGACCTTCTTGGAATGCAGGCTTGTACCCATTTAAGACAACAACTTGAGGTCCGCAGCAAGCTGTTGCTACACATAGTTCTTTACATATTGATGAAGTACAGTAAGTCACTGATATGCTTTCCTCTTCAGAGATTGGTGTTTGCATGTATCCCATGTAAATGACACCTACTGGTTTCAAGGAGTAGGGATCCTCCCCTAAATATTCTCATCTCTTTGGAAGGAGGTCAAACGATTTACCCTCTTAAGGAATTTAAGATAGGCACTTTTTAAATGATGAAACTTGACACAATTCACTCCCTTGCTCTTCAGTATAACCCATCTTCTGCTTTACAAACCCTTCGATGGTGTTTTTTGTGGATCGCTGTTTCCTCATTGTGAGTGTCCCATATTTGGTGTTTTCAGGTTGAAATAAATCAGAACCCTTTTTCAGTGTTGGTTTTTGATTGCACTACCTGTTGAATGTTGTTTTGTTAAGAAATTCTGATTTCCTCAAAATTATCAGGTCGTCATTGGTGATCCCTGCAAGTTGTTCAGTTATGTCATAGTCTGCTCTCCTGCAAAACTTCTGAGTTCACCAAATATATTATTTGACTTGTTAAACTCAATTGTTTTGTGTGGTACACTATATCCAACTAAGAGGAGGCTTGTTAAAGTGATTAATGCCAGCTGATGTACATAGTTAGTTGCAACTGAGTCATAACATTTGCGTAATCATATTAAGATATTCATTTCTAGCAGTTGCGCAATCCATTGCTTAATGTTTTTTCAAACCTCACAAGCTCTAATTAATTGAACTCATGAGCTGACAAATTGACACATCTGTCATTCTCATGGTTTTGTGTTTTTTTTCCTCATCCTCTTCCAACCATTCAAACTAAGTTCTGCCATACAGATTTAACAACAATACAACAGAATTTGTGTCAGTATTGTAGCTTTGTAGTTGTTGTTCCAACTCTGGCAGTGTTGCCATGGAAATGGCGGAGCTAATTTGAGCATGTTCCAAATGTCTAGTTAACTAAGATTCAATTGAACTGTAATTATTCTTTACACATATCTGTACGTGTATGTCTGTTTTATTTTATCTTATCTATTTTATTTTGTTTACTTTTACTTTTTACTTATGTTTCATGTTTACTGTACCCTGTACAGCAACAGCAAACAGCAAAACTTTGTTTTGAAAAGAGTGCTATGTAAATAAAAACTTGCATGCTTACTAACTTACTTACTTAACCAATTGGTCACAATTATTGCTGTATAATTTATAATTATTGGACGTGTCAGATATCCCATTAAATAATTCCTTTCAATGCCAAAGTTAATCACTTTTTTGAAGGGCTTAACACACTCAAAATCTCATGAAACTTTACAAAAAATTGAAATGTGGTGGACATTTAAGAATTTTATGGGTTTTGTCTATTATTTAATTTACATGAAATTCTCTTGGTGGGGTCTCTCTTCAACACCCTAAATGTGTATTAGTCAATTTTATCTAGTGCCACATAGTGAAAACAAGAAGTTATATTGATCTCCTTTGCACAGTGCCTCAAACACAGGAAATTCAAATGGACAGAGTCCATCAGCAATCTTAAACAAAAAGTCAAACTACAAGGGGCTGCTCCTGACACTACCAGGGGTGAAAAGGCTCATTCAAAACTGCTTGTAGTTGTAATTTTTTACTTAAAATCACTTAAGTTAAAAAAGGGGGGATTTAATTTTACAGTGTGTGGCCACATGATGTTTATATTTAAACACACATAATTTACATATGGAATACAATACAAATATTTTATTTGTATGTGAAATGGTGACATGGTCATATGGCCATATACAAATTAATAATGAATTATACCAGGTAGATGTCTGATGAGCTCCAGGTGCAGACAGACATCCCACTGCAGAGCAGCAAACGTTAGTTAGGCCACATGTCGCAATAACCTACTGATGTGCTCTGATGTTCGAACTTGATGTATGTGTATGTTTGTATGTGAGGGAGACAGAGGGCAAGAGAAGACAGAGTGACAGCTGACAGCACTGCAGGCAATCAAACAGCAGACTCCCTCCAGTGCAGACATCCTCCAGTCAGCAGGTTATGACACTTACTCTAACCAATAGCTCCTTTCACACAGAGAAGCCGTATTATCGCAGCAGCGGCGGTTCATCAATTCTCCGCCGTTGGTCATTCACACAGAGCCAAGTGTCTAAAGAGGCTTTTGAGTGCTGTCAATTTTATGAGGGCACAAAGGTCAAATGCCAAGGCAGCAAGGCCATAAACTATGATTTTAACCCTCTGAGGTCGAGTGATGCGCCGGTGCCTCAAAATCACGTGACCAGTTTAAGATAAGGTAGCAGTGAGACAGAGCCTCTGTGAGTTGGTGTTGGAGCGGCCTTCAAACTGTATACCCATCTTTAAATCGTGTTGATAGGCCAAGTGAAACCGGATTTAGGATATATTATGTCCGCCACTATGTCTGCTTTTATGTTGCCGTTGTGTTTGCTGCGCGTTTAATGCAGGAAGAGACGGTAAAAAGAGGCTTTCCTCATGAAAGTGTTCACAAGCAGGAAGTGTTTGCAAGCAAAAAAACACATTCCTATTGGTGGAAAAAGGCACCACACCAGCCAATCACAAAATTATATGGCAAACAATATGATTTGGTTGCTGGAGAACAGGGGAAGTTGTGGGAGGCTAGCCATTTAGTGTGTTTGGAGTGTGTAGTTAGTGTGTTATGTAGTGTTTGGTGTAGTGTGTTTAGTGTGTAGTGGAGTCGTTTTTTTGTGTAATGAGTCAAAACAATGAGGAGATGATGAATGTGGTGCAGGCAGTGCAGCTCTTCATTCAGTTGGAAGAAGCTGAGGGAGCCCTGAGCCTGAGGCATTGTCTGCATGTAAATGCAATTAGTTACACATAATAATTTTAAAAATGTATGCACAAATTTAACAAACAACAATTTATATTTACATTATAAGTAATAAAAATGGTTTGTTAAACATATTTGTGGTTTTCACAGTAAAAAAAATGTGGGATTTTATGTTTTTTTTTGTGATTTTAGGACCATTGTGTTATTACAGTATGTCAAAATGAAAAAAAAAAAAACTGTACAGTCACACAGTACAGTACTGTGAAGTTGTGCTGAAAATTATGACACCAAACAAGGCAAGGTAAATAGTTTTTAAGGTGAAATATGATGGCAAAATCAAAAATAGTTAAAAACAGCCAATTATACCCCAGACCCCAGAGGGTGAAATCGCCAGAAATAATTAATTTAACGTAAGGGTTAGGGGGTTCATTTATTTTTCAAATATGGTACATCTAGTAATGAAATTATTAAAATACTATTTTATAGTTTTCAGCTCGACAATTATATATTTTCAAGATCTCCTCCTCCCGTGGCATTATGGTTGCTGTCACGGCTTGGCTGTCTTGAAAATCCTGCCCTGGTACTGTATATATGTATATTTCAAAGTTCATACTTAAGACAAAAACTGCACACCTACACATTTTACATCCCTAGTAAAGCCATTGCTACGTCACTTCCATGATCAGGTATATCCATATCACAGCAAACACCAAGCAGTTCTTCAGAAAATGAGCACTGCACTAAAAGCTAAAACAAAGAAAAAAAAAACAAAAATGGTAAACCAAGGGAGAAAGAGCACATTTGGCACTTGATGACAATAACCTACCTGCAGGAGAGCTGCCTCAACACTGTCAGTCAAGTAGTTATCAGTTGTTTAGGAAAATGTCAGCATCACATGTCATGCACTTCAACCTTCTTGCCTAGTGGTTATGCCATCACCATCCCCTTCACCTCCCATTGTAAAAGTATGCTCATGTACATGTACCATGACACATACTCATGTAGTTTTATGACAGGTACAAAATTGAACACATCTGTGAATGCAAAAAACATATATTTTATTCCAGCAGCTGGGCTGGTGGATCCGATCATGTCATGCACCCTTGAAATTGCTGCCTGTGGCTTCATATAGAAGTGGTGTGAGTGCTAAAAGCTGTTGGTATGGTTGATTAGCTCTTTCACAATGGAAGTCATTACAATCAGAGTTATCCTTCTTCCTTAATGGAAGCAATAGAAGGTTGGATCAACAAAGTAACTACCTGAGATGTTAATATCTGCTGTTATCTGTTTGTTATTCAACATAATTACTATTCACCATTTATCCACAATTTAATGAAAACCTTGACATTCTAGAAGTATACAGGATTATTGCCTGATATGTTGAATGAATATAAATAATGAATAATACAAAACACCTTCCACTGACTAAAAGACAATACTGTTTAGATTTTCTAATGAACATATTCACATCAATCTAGTCTCACTGCAGGTATATTATTATGAACTATATTGATAAAATTCCTGAAAAAAGTACAATATCAAACAAAAGTAATGTTCATATATGTTTGAGATATTTGATAGAACATTGAAAAAATTGGGGGAGGAAGAAAATAAGCAAAATGCACCAGTTCAGGAGATGAAAAGAAAATTGAAACAGAGACTTTGCTTCTCAGTAGTTCACTTTTATTGACTCTTCATACAGAAGTGGTTGGTGCTACAGGGTGTGTAATGCAGAGTGAGGTTTTTCATCCAATCATTTCAGAGAGAATGTAAAAAGAAGTAATCAGAGATGGGGAGCGAAAGGTGGGGAAACTGACAGAGGGCACAGGGTGGGAAAAACAGAATGTGAATGATTGAGAAGAGGAACAAAGACTCACAGCAAGATGGGAAATTAAGAGATGTGCTGTGCCAAATATGTATCCTATAAATAATGCAGGTGAGCTCATTAGTTAAAGGGTTGATTTTTCCACAGTGGGCCTCTCCACACTCTGTTTCAGTGCACTTGAATGAACGGCTGTAGAGATTTTAATAAATGCTGCACATAGATTAGCCATCGAGAGTCCACTCAAGAGTGCTGTTTTATAATGGCCCCTATTTGGACTCATTACAGGCGGTACCTTTTAATGCATGGTGTTCTACTTAGGTAAAGGTAAGAGCCAGGCTTGGCAGGAGTGACAACATTGTGTGTACGATCAGAAACAAAAAGGTGGTTGGGTAATGTCAGTGTGTGACAAAAAATGGATTTTGAGTGCATGGGGTCTTGATCGTTAGTAGAAGGCTAATGTTTAGTGTAATTCCCATAATGGCAGGAGTTCTTTAAAGACCGGAATACAATGAGTTGGGCAGCTGTGGCTCAGTTGGTAGAGTGGGTTGTCCAGTAATAGGAGGGTTGCTGGTTCAATTCCCAAGCCCCTCCTGGCTACACAGTGAAGTCACCTTGAGCAAGATACTGAACCCCAAATGCTCCTGGTGAGGAGGCACAAGGTTTGCACTTTGCATGGTAGCCTCCGCCAACAGTGTCTGAATGTGTGCGTGAATGGGTGAAATTGAACTTCCCTTCCCAACCGAAGGCCTTTCAGCCAGCCAACTGCCAGACAGTTCCCAGTTGATTGCCAGCCAGTAGGAGTCCCCACCTTCTCATGGGGATCTGCCTAGATTCCACTGTAATCATGCCCATTTATTCAATTGCATGGTGACACCATGAGATGGGGCTTCCCTCACAAAAAACACAATAGGATTAATACCCTTTAAACCTAAACCTTATTCTTCTACTCCATTATATCTCATAGGCAAATATTCTAACATTTATTTTAAAGTTTTAGTTAGTTTAGTTAGCCCTACTCACATAAGCCCTACTGGCCCTACTGTTAAATTGTATTTTTTATCAAAAATCTAAAGTTGTAGCTAGGTTATAAGATTTCGCCGCATACATTGCAGATTTCCGCACAAAATGCGCAAAATATGCAGAGCTTGCATGATTTCATATTCCCCACATTTTTGTTGTGACGTCACCAGCAAGCTGCAAACCCCACAAAGAAGACATGATGAAGTCCACAAATCACTAATTTGCCAACAAAAATAAGCGCAACATCACTTTGCTGCAGTGAAAGTATTGGTTGAATTTTGAACATGGACCCAAGCCTGATTTAACTGTATTTTTTTATGTCTGAGCAAAAATGTTGGCAGAACGCAGACACATGCGTAATGTTACTCTGGCAAACCTGTGGATAAAATGTCTGCAGTGTAGAAATAACTTAAATAAGCGAAATTAGTCCAGCGGCGACATGTAACATCTGCAATATGACCATTTCATGGGGGGGTATTTAATTCTACACATTTGATACAGCAAATAAAAAATAAACACTCAAAGACTACAGCAAGTTACCTCGAGCAATACAGGCAAAGACACCGAAGCAACAAACACTCATGGATACTTTCAAAAGTTAAGAGAAATATCCTGGAGACAGCAACATGGCTACAAATATTACAGAGAGGGTAATTAAATCAATCGATCTGGATAACCAGCTCATCTCTGTGGTAGAGAATCAGGGTTTTCTTCATCACCTGGAGTTTTGAATCCCTGGTATGCCCTATTACAACGTGTCAGTATGCTGGAAACTGCCCAGTTTCATGGGTCTCTTACAGCAGAGCATGTAAAACAGGCAACCAAGGAGATTCTGAACACATGTGATACAGACAAGCAACGGGTCCACGTCATTTTACATGACCGATCAGAAAGAGCCAATCAGAGCCAGGATGGTGTCTGATGGAGTGTCTGACAGCTGTCAATCACTGCACACGCACATGCTGTGAACAGCCCCCCCCCCCTTCCTCCTCAGCTCATGCTAGCGCTCGGTCAAGCTCATGTCTCCGAGAGTAAAGTAAATGCGCAGCAACAGCCATCAGTGAGGAAACTACAGACACCTCCGTTACCAATAACAGCATACACGGCAAAGACATTTTTCCTACTCTTCTTTCCTTCTTTTCTTTCACTGGGTGCCGGATGGTTTCAGTCTTTTGGACCTTGTAATTTTGCTACAGTATAAGTAAATCTCTCTCTTGGTCTTTGGGTCTCGGTCCGGTAATCTTCAGGCAGCTTGCCTCTCGACCCGCCCCCCTTACAGAGGACAGGTACAGTGCAACGAGCCAGAACCAAGAAAAAAGTCCTCTTTGCTATGATGCTATGTTGCTGTGGGCTTATATTATATTTCGAAATAAAAGAGTAATGGCACTGGTAAAAAATATATATTTTTAAATTCTTCATTATTATCTTTTTCTTTCCCCATTTTCAGCGCCCTCAGGCATTTGCCTGTACTGCCTATGCCCAGGGCCGGCTCTAGTTTAGCTTGTAGTAAACTCTGCATCCACCAAAGTCTTGGATTTAATGAGTCTCTGCAGCTTTACACGTGTTTGTGAGTCGTTATCATCTCATTAAGAACAGGACATCAATCTACACGCTCAACATTAAATCCTGTCTACCTTTCAAATAGTGCTGTCAAAATCAAACAACCAATGCAATTAACAAAGACTAAATATGGACAACTTAATGGCCTCTGATAATAGGTTGTGAGCTGACCACACTACTGTTCTGTGCATTGCAAACACGCCTGTTTGAATTTCAGTGAACTTTAGTAACACTAAAACAAAGACTTACTATGCTACACTCAGACCAAATGCAAAGAAAATGATAGCGGGGGAAATTTTGGAACATGACGTTGGTTGTGAAGTGACGTTCTACAAATAAACATTGAATGAAGATAAAGTGAGACCCTTTACTATTCTTCAGTAAAAGGCCAGTAGTTATTCCATAGCCTAAACTCAATTTATCTAAATTTGTAGAGTAGCTGATTTAGCATCAGAATGTTTTAAGATACGATTAACTTACAGGATTCTGTTGGCACTGTTGACAATTTATTTGTGTTATGAAATGAGAGCATATCTACGCAATACAATAATTGGCTTAGTAGGCAATCAGTCAGCAGTGGTAACATGTATGCATGAGTGGAGAATAGAGAAGTGAAGTGGTGTGTGGTAAAAATTGGAAGAAGCAAGGAAAGGTTTGGCACACTCTGGAGCAGAGTATCCCTCTGTGTCTGGCTCTCATCTAAAGTAGAGTGAGGTGTGCTCAAATGTTACCAATGAGCAGTGACGATGCCCATTCGCACCTGCAACAGAAAAGTTGACAATAGGAGCCTGTCCAACAACCAAAAGAGGCACAGACATCATATCCATAGTGACAGAGAAGCCACTGGGGATGAGGAGAAGACTACATCTGATGCACAATTATGTATATGCCTGGACTGCCTAGTCTAGTCACATACTCAGTTCATGCATAACCAAGATATAATGATTAAAATTGTGCGCCCTAGTCTAGAAAATAATGTTGTAGACAAGTCTGATATGAAGCCCTTGGTGATAATAACTGAATATGAGCTAGTTTAAATTAAACAGTCAAATGTAATATGGGAGATTAAAAGTGTTATCTAAATGTTTGTGTCAGCCATGTACAATGATACCATCTTATTGCATTTGTTTGTCTGGCAATGCACGTCCTGTATGAAAATTAATTTCAACAGTGTCACAGTACAATTCAGCTTCATGAAACTTGGAGTTCATGAAGTCATTTGTGTTACTGTTGTTTGCTCATCGACAGGGCAACATGAAGTCTAGTACTGCGGGTGAGAGGCTCATTGAGACTGGGACCAATCCACTGAAGAAGATTGTCTGATTTCAACAGAGAAGTTATTTCAGAGGAAAGGGGCATGAGAGGAAAAAGCCCTGCAGCCAGCTGGCTTCTTTTGAACTTTGGGGACTGTCAGGAGCCCTGAATTTTGAGAGCTTAATGCGCGAGGTGGAATATATGGTTTTATGAGGTCCAACAAGTACAAAGGGGCAAGGCTGTTCACATTTATTGTAGGTCATCAGCAGCAACGTCAGGTCTCATCTGACATGAATGAGAAGCCAGTGCAGTGGGGCTTAGATCGATATAATATGATCAAATTTTCTTATACAACTTAAGACTCTTGCTGCAGCATTCTGAACCATCCGAATCATCCGAATACCTTGCACAGCAAACCTGAAAAAAAAGGCATTGCACTAATCCAGTCCAGATTAGGTGGTAAAATGAGATCTTGGTAATTTCTTTGATGTGCTGATTGAAAGAGAGGGTATAAACCTAACACCAAGATTCTTGACAGGTGAACTTCTTGATATAACACTGTGGAGGTGAGCTTGGTGGAGGTGCGGAATCAGGAGAGCTTAGATACAACTGATTATTGTTCCTATATACATAAGTAAATTAGTCATCAATATGTAGGCAATGTATGTCTGGGTGTATGCCTGTGTGAATGAATTTATGTGGAACACAATATAGGAAAACAAATAATAATGTCTATCGGCAGGCCATAGCACGAGAGAGAGAGATAATCCTGCAGGTCTGATTTATAGCCACCTGAGTCCAGCCTGATGTGTTGCATCACTGATGAGGACGTAGCTCCACCCATCAACTTCCTGAAAAAAAGTAAAAAACACAGCCAACAGAGCAGGACCAACCCTGAGGCCATCACACTTCTTTGTGCAGGGTGACACCTTATGCTAGGGAAAACACATTTCCTGAAACATGATGATTGGGAGCAACTTGCAAATGACATAAAAATCTAAATGTGTCACTTCTTATATATTAGCTCAAACAAAAATTAAGCGCAGTTCCCCATATCTCTTAAATCATAATTAAAACTGATTTTAGTACCTGGTAAAAGAAAAGCATTATTAAAAGCCTTTGATGATCTGAACTTAACAATGCTGTCAGGAAAAAAGGTAAGTAAGTGCAAATGTTTACAGTCCTATTGAAAAGACCTTAATAAAAGGGAGGCAAAGCAAATACAAGCATTTTTCCTCAGGTGAGCATTTATTCTCAACAGGAAAGAAATGTTTTAAGGGCCTGAATTTTCCCCACTTAGTCCCCATCCAGCTCTAGAATTATTTTCTGCAGAGCTCCGAACATATATTTAAATTCTGCCGGGCAACGGATTCAGATAATACATAAATGCACGCAAGATGGCCAATGCAAACAGTACATTCCTCAACTCACTGAGTACCATCACCCCCTCCAGAATGATTCCAACATCCTCTGGTGTATTAAAGGGCTCTGCTCCTTCTAGTCAGATGTTACAACCAGGGCCTAGGGAAATCCTAGCAAAAATGAGACTTCTCCTGCCCAGCCTCCAAGCACCACCATCAGCAAAGCATGTTTAAATGGTTTTATCCAAAAATGCAATTTTGCACACAAACATGCTGGCTGTCTGGCTGACCAAGGAGAGCTCCCCAGCAAATGGGAGGAGCTGGCCCTTAAACTCTTGGCTTCAAGGCAGGAACCAATCAGCTCCCTGGACAACCTGAAATCACTCAAACACACCTGCAACCAATTACACTCTCAATCACACAGAGGGTTATTGAAACAAGGACAAACAATAGAAACATTTACGACCTCTATGGTTGTAACACTGGATGACATAGATGTCATAGATGGTCTTTGCCATGGTTGTTTGACTGTTTACAACATCCGACTGTGACAAAACAGTTAACAAGAGAATTTTTTTTAACCGGTGATAATTATAACCCTTTACATAAAATGTCTTCTTTTAAAACAATATGACTAAAACAGCAGAAATTAACATAAATTATCAAAAGAAATTATGACAAGCTACCATATTTCAGAGATCTTTCTAGCCACCTTGTTTTGAAATCAGCTATCATGGGTGCATCTTGAACTACTTCTTGTAGGCAAAGGTCTTGTCCATCAACATTGCCACCTTTTCTTCATTGTTTCTTTTCTTAACTTCTGAGAGGAGTGCCACTCTCATCATTTCTAGGGTCTCCTTGGTTTCACCAGTTGGATAAACTGGGCAGTAATTCACCTCACTACTGACAGGACTGTATCTATCATCAGGTTTGTTTGTTAGAGCATTCACTGAAACTTCACAAGCCGCCTCAGCTTTGTGCGGTAGTTACCTAGTTTATACTTCAAGCTTGTCTTTCGACTGCCATATCCAGTGGCTGAACCTGGCACTTTCAAACATGGATGTGCTGATACAAGAGCTTCAGCTACTGGGAGTCACTTGATCGACTGGACAAGATGGCAGCCTGATGGGATTGCTCCTGGTCCAGCCTCGCCATATAGTTGATTTTCTGTTCTAATAGGTTTCTATTTGGACTTTTTTTGGTGGTTAAAGATTGCTTATGGCGATGTCAATGAGAGGCAACTGACAGGACGTTGAGGCCGTTGCTGAATCCGTGCTGGAGAAGCATCGGGCCTTTCTCGAGCCACAGCTAGCTAATATCCTATCTCAAATCCAGCAGGTAGGGAGGGAGACCGACATGAAGCTGACTGCTAGCCAGGCGGAGTTAACAGCGCTCACTGCGACCCTCGGGTCTTCCAGAGACACCAGATGTTAAGGTACTGAAGACCACACTCGAGACTTACTCTGATACCCTGGAAGACCACAGCCAAACCCTGCATACTATGGAAGCTATGTTAGCAGAGCTTTATTTGTCCTGAGGGAAATTAGATAAAATAGAGAAAGTAGAGATAACATAAATAAAATAAAATAGAGTAAGATAAAAATAAAATAGAGGCTAACTTGACATAAATCAAACAGTAACTCAATGTAACACGTAACAAAATTGTAGTGAAAACGTATGTATATACAATATACAACAACAACAATACGCAGGTTATAGGTTATTCCACTTTTCACCGGACTACAGCAGTGTCACCATCAAGCGCCGCCAGGCTATGCACCAGGCTTTGACTGCCCGCTGAAGGTCATGGACGGGGCTCAGTACAAGGCCTTCACTTCCCCCAGTGAAGCGGAGGATTTCATTAGGGCTGCTCCGGACCCACGCTCGGGGTCGGTGGTGGGGCTATCATCCAGCTGAAAGCATTGGACATTGCCAAGGAGTTAGACATACCCACCACCAAGTTTAAAGCTAGCCTCGGCTGGTGTAGAAAGATGATGCGCCATAGAAGAAGCTGCAGTCTTTTCAGCGCTATGTGATTGGCTTGAGGATAAAACACTCATACCTCCTTGATCAGATCGGCAATGCTGATGAAACCCCTGTGTTTTTTGACATGCCTACACCCGTGACTGTGCCCAAGAAGATCTGTTACTGTGAAGTCAACTGGGAATGAAAAGAGTTGCGTCACTGTCATGTTGTCATGCCTGGCAGACAAGACAAAATTGCCCCCATATGTAACTTTAAAAGGCAAAACAGCGCCAAAGAAGACAATGCCAGCTGGCCTTGTTGTACATGCCCAGGAAAAGGGCTGGATGGAGAGTGAATTTTTGGTAGACTGGCTGAAAGTGGAGTGGGGAACACGGCGTGGGGTTCTCAGAAAGAGAAACATGCACGTTATGGATGTCTCCGCGGACACCTGACTGATGCTGTCAAAACTCAGGTGAGAAAGATGAGTGGCGACTTAGTCATCATACCAGGGGGGATGACCAGCCAGCCAAAGGTGTTGGATGTTTTGGTTAATAAGCCTTTCAAGGACAATCTGCGCAAGAGATACACCGAGTGGCTCCTGTCGGTGATCACACACTCACCCTGGCTGGAAAAATTCAAAATCTGCACGTCGGCTTTGTGAATGGATCCTCCAGGCATGTGACGAAGTAACACCAGAGAGCATCATCAGTGGATTTAAAAAGTGCTGCATATCAAATGCATTGGATGGTAATGAGGATGACGTTCTGTGGGAGGAGATGGGACTGCAGAATGAGAGTGGGAGTGACAGAGGATGTTTGTGAGTAAAAGCCTCATGCAGACTTAAGATAATACATTTCATGAGCATCAGTTCTATCAGTTTGCATCCTAGCTGCAGTGTTGCAAGACATTTAAATGAAACCTGTGTGGTGGTATTTTTTGCTCCTGTTAAATTCAGTATTGTTTAATTGCACAGCTGTTTAACGCGATATTGTGTTTTCTGTTTTTCTGTTTTTTGTCAAACTGCTTGACAAATTGATCTCGCTGTTATGGTTAATGAATAGCTAATATTGTACATTTTAAATTGCTAAGTGAGTGGTTCATTTACATTTATTGCATTTAAAATACAGATCTTAGTGATTGGATGTGAAGCCAACAATGAAAAATGTTATTATTATTTTAATGATTTTCTCAGAATTTCAATACATATTTTCTTTAAACAAAGTCAATTTTGGTTATCAGAATATTTTTTCTGAAGATAAGTCTAGAAAAGAGAGGTCATCTTTTAATCAGGGTCGTCCTATATTCTGGTCAATATGGTACTTAATATTAGAATTTATGTTTCTGTTTATCCTTTTCAATCTTTAACCTAATTTACCATTTTATTTCTGTTTATATATATTCTGTCTTGCTGATAGATTTTACCACACTATAGCATTTTCCACTGCAGACTCAAAATCTAGGGGTGTGTCCATTGTAGCTAGATGTGATCTACCGGTTAAGGTTTTGTCATCCTGGGCAGAGGATATGGGTAGGATTGTTATTGCCAGGATAGAATTGAATGGAAAAAAAGATAGCTCTTGTTTTGGCGTATGCCTCTAATGTTTGAGACAGAAATTTTTACAATTAATTACGACCAAAATGTTTGAACTGACAGACTACTCCTTTGTAGATGCTGATTTCAATGCAGTGTGGGATCCGGTTCTAGATAGGTTGTGTGCATTGGCTTCGGGAGAGCAAGCTTGGGCTACCACTTTGAGACTTATGGATATATGGCGATTAATTAATCCCTCTGCTAAGGACTCTGCTTTTTTCTCAGGCAGACATAAACCTTTTTCCAGGATAGATTTTCTTTTCGCTTCTCCCCAGCTTTAATAATATTAGCACCAACCCCAAACTGATTCATGGTATATTTCAGGCGTTTTACTCTAATTTGTATGAATCGGAGGTGCCCGCAGATAAGGTTCGATGTGACAGGTTTTTGAATCGTCTACATTTGCACAAGCTTTCAAATGCAGACTCTAACAACTCAGAGAGGCAAATCATGTTAGAGGAACTGAGGAATGCGATTCAGACCATGCAGAACGGTAAATTGCCAAGCTTTGACGGGATCCCCCCTGAATTATACATTACCTTCTGGGAGCAGCTGGGTCCATTTCTGTTAGATATGATGATATTTTCGATCGAAAAGGGCAGATTTTCGAGGGATGTTAACATGGCCCTCATCTTTTTACTGCCGATAAAAGATAAAGATCCCACTGAGTGTTCCAGCTACCGTCCACTTAGACTTCTAAACTCTGATCTAAAGATCTTTGCAAAGCTTCTCACCTGCCGCCTCGAGTCCAATATGCCATCAATGGTCAGTTCTGATCAAACAGGCTTCATTAAGTCAAGGCTGGCAGCTGATAATATGAGGCGTCTACTCCACATCATTGATGCCGCGACTAACAATAGCGCTCCTGTATCAGTGCTTCTGCTTGATGCTATGAAAGCCTTTGACCGATTAGAGTAGTCATATTTGTGGGCTGTTTTGGAGGTGATGGGCTTTGGCAGCACTTTAATTGGGATGATTGAAGTTTTATACTTGAATCCTTCGGTGCAAGTCTTGATTGGTCAAACATTCTCCGCTCTTGTTTCAGGTTCTAGGTCCTCATGCCAGGGCTGTCCGTTGAGTCCTGCTCCCATGTTCGTGCTGTCCTTGGAGCCGCTTGCTCAAGCGATCCGCCGGTCCACTTTGGTCTCACCTGTTTCTGTCCACAACATGCCACACCAGTTGTCTTTGTATGTGGATGACATTTGAGTTTTTTTGGAAAACCCTGCTCAGTCATTGCCACCTCTTGTGTCCATATGTGAGGAATATGGAAATATGTCCGGCTTTAAAATTAACTGATCCAAATCTGCTCTCCTACATCTGAATGATTCGCCCAAAACATCTGTCCTTCCAGCTAACATTCTAGTAGTGCAGAAGTTCAAATACTTGAAATTGAAATTTTTTCCTCTTTAAATCAGATTGTTAAGTATAACTATTCTCTTGCCCTGAACAATGTCCTGAGGGACATGGACCAGTGGAATAGCCTCCCTGTTTTCATTAGAACTCGGGTCTCTATCATAAAAATGAATGTTCTACCCAGGATTACTTTTGTCAGCTCTATGGTCCCTCTTCTCCTCCATCTTACTACTGGGCCAGGCTTCGATCTGCAACCACCAAATTTATCTGGAGTCGTAAGTGTCCGCGCCTGAAATTGTCTACTCTACAGAGGAGGAGGGAGGATGGCGGTATGGCCGTTGCTAATTTTGAACTTGGTCGTTCGTGCTCAGGCCTCTGTTGTCCTGGTTTAACCAACATTATGAGGGCCCCAGCAGGTCTCGACCTGCGAGGATCACTCGGAACGACTTCTTCGTTTTTTTACCAGACTGCATGCCAGCAGAAGGTAAACCTACATACGTAGCCTAGCTAATTCAATATAGGGATATGGCAGAGAGGACAGCTTTAACTTCATGGAAATATTATAATAAAGGACAAGGACAACTTCACGGTGAAATGCAAGTTGTGTCAGAAAGATAATGCTTGTTGTACTGTTTTCATTGGCAAAGCTGTGGGTTATACTATATGCCTCTGCTCAGTTTGCTGTCAGATTGTTATCAAAATAAAGAAGTGTAAATGCTATATTGCATCTGTAATTCTTGTTATTAGATATCAGAGTTACCGATTGTGTGCTGGTACATATATTGAAATTGCGCTCATTCCTGTCAGCTGCTAAAAAGAGTTCATTTGTTAGCTTGAGGAGGCAGATTCTATACTGTGTATTGAACTTGAGATATGGGTTCCAATTGGGCAAGAAACAGGCAGAGTTAAGGTGAAATATAATGATAAAATAAAAAATAGTCAAAAACGGACAATTATAACCCAGACCCCAGAGGGTTAAGTAACAGCTTGTGGCTTTGAGTGAAAGGCCATTGTACATGTGAGTTTATGCAATATAACTGCTGTTGGTGGTCACGATAAACTACGAGGTGTTTTTCTTATTCCAGCAGAGCTTCTGTGATCTAACAATGACATTTTTCTGCTTATTGTTGGTCAGTTCTCTTTGTCTGTTCTTAATTGGCAACAGCAACTTAAATGTTCTACCTAATTAGGGGCATCACTTGAAAAGTATTGCTATTTTGATCACACACACACACACCAAGGCACTCACACACAATGCACCTCTAAATTCATCTGGTGTAGTAGGGGAATTTTATATTGTATTTATGTATTATTCATTATCTTTCAAACTCAAAGCTGGTTCCCACTGCAGCTGTGATGAGTGAACAAATATAAATAGGGATATGAACATGCACAGCTGATGGCCTGTCAGAGCTCGGAACTGTAAGTCACAGAGGAGCTGCTTCTGCTTCTTTAATGGAAATTAACAAATGCGACAAGGAATTAGTGTTTATGAAATTAACTTGTTCTGCTCTTCTCTCTGCAATGCATGCTGGTCCTTGATACTACTCCATTTGGGTGCTGTGTGTGTGTGTGTGCGTGTGTGCGTGCATGCGTGCGTGTGTGTGTGCCTGTGTGTGTGTGTGTGTGTGTGTGTGTGTGTGTGTGTGTGTGTGTGTGTGTGCCTGTCTCTGGGGATTAACAGAAATTAGGCATGGTAAAGTCCGATGTCAGACAAATTTCTCTGGGTGATTTTGTCCAGACAGAAACAATATAAGGAGGGGAGACAAGCCAGATGCACACACATTAAGAGACACACCACACACAATACACACACAAAACAGCACATGCAACCCCACAAAGAGAGACTGTCCGGCATTTCCTCACGCAGATACCGCTCAAACATACTCAACTTCAAACACAGGTCTCCCACATTTTCTCTCTTCTTGTCCTAGTCTGTCATTTACAGATTCATACACCCACTCACATTTTTTCGTAAAGGAAATGCATGTTCAACACAGTTTACTTTCTTTGTACTAGCTGGCTCTATGAGAAGCATTATTGTTAATGCTGATTTAATGTGGTAACTAAGAGATCAAACATTACATGTAAATAGCAGAGGTGGGTTGCAATGACATTTAATCTGTTACATGTACTTGAGTAACTTTATTGGGTAAATTGTACTGTTTGGAGTTGTTATAAGGAAGGACATTTTCACTTTAGAAAAAAAAAACTTTTAGCCCATTTCAATTGGATATAATGAAACTACTAAACTTTTAAAAGGCAGATGGTCAGCCAGTCCCAGGTGTGCTGGTGCTCAGTTGTCCTCCACATGACTTAATTCAAAGCATTAGGAGTACCACTCATATTTATAGATGAAAAATCATGAACTTTGTAAAAGTTGGTATGGTAAAATATATATATGTTTACATTGTAATATTACATTGTAATATTAAGAATATGAGAACTAGAATTTCTTAAATACAAATTATACCCATTGTTTTCAAATGTGATAAATTAAGTGTGTGGGAGGAGCAAGAATTAGTAAGAATCTATGAGTGGGAATCATAGACTTAGTCATACTATTTAGATGTTTTATAGTCGAAATAGTTGAAAGAATCTAAAGTTAAAATGATAAATTAAAAAGATATATTAATTGGATAAAATCTGACAAGGCCACCTAGGTTTGAGAGCCTAGGACTCCTAAAAAAACAATTAAATTAAAATCAGGGTTGAGCAGAGTTAAAAACCACAAGTTGAATCAACAGTGTACACAAGATTAGGCTAGAGTCATCCAAGGTCAAAAGGAGAATCCCTGGGGTCTGAAATCCTAGTTAAAAATCCAATTGGTCTGTTAAAATAGGTGAAGAGGGTACTTACCACACTCCTCTACAGGCCCTCTGTGCTTCCCCTCAGCTCCGGCCGCAGATGGAATTCGCCCTCTTCTTCGCTTGCAGTCCACACTCTGTTCCCGGCCCTCTCTGTGTCTGCCGCTCAACACTCAAAACAACACTCACACTGGCGCTGTCGCGCCGAACACACACGGGCTGCTGCGCTTTAGGTGTGGGTGCTCTCCTTCAGCGGTGGTGGTCTCCTGGCTGTCTGGCTGTTTGCTTGGGTCCTCTGTCCTTGGTGTCTGTGTATAGTTCAATGTCAGTTTGTAAAAAGAAAAACTTCATGCAATTCAACATAAATTCCAACTAAGCAATCAAACCCTGTAAAAAAAACCAAAGCAGCACAACATACAATATTACACAAAGCTGCATGACATGCAATATTCTAATAAGAAAACCTGCAACACTTAAACTGACCCTGTCACATATGAACCTAAAAATATTAAGTACATTTTAATCTAAAAGTATAGTGTGTTTGAATCTGCATATGTGCTTTTGGACAAGAAGAAGAGCAGCAATTTTGGTTTGGCTCAGAGATGGTTAAGATTGTCACGAAGGTGCTGCATGGCTGGTTTATCTCAGGTGTATAAGTATTTTAGTGAGAAGTTATTTAAATGTACTTAAATTCATTTAAAACATGCTGGCTACGCTGGTGTGTATGCTGACCATGATTTTTTTTTTTTTGCTACCCTTTATCAGTATCTATATAACCTTATGGGACATTTAACCAAGTGGAAAGCCTCTCATGCAAGTCCAGTCTTGTCAGTTAAGTTATTTCTATTACTACAACAAAAAATGTATGTAAAGTGTGTAAAGTGTGATATAAACTGTATACACACTACCAGTCAAAAGTTTGGAAACATCTTCTCATTTGATGGTTTTTCGTGTTTTTATTTTCATGACTATTTTTGTTGTAGGTTGTCACTGAAGACATCAAAACTATGAATGAACACACATAGTGTGAAATAACTCAAAACATATTTTATATTTTAGATTCTTCAAAATAGCCACCCTTTGCTTTGATTACTGCCTTGCACTCTCTTGGCATTCTCTCAATGAGAAAACCATTAAATGTGAAGGTGTGTCCAAACTTTTGACTGGTAGTATATGTGTATCCCAAAAAAAAATGTATGTGCTGTATATATAAATACTTTGACCACATTTGACCAAACGCTCTCATGGACTGTTTGTCTGTCAGTGGGATCTTCAGGACTGTTCTCTATCTCTTAGACAATGCATGCTAGGATAAGATATTGTTTGAAGAACGAATAGATGAAACCAAAATAGGTTTTCAGAGCTCATTAAGCAGACTGGGCTCTCAGCTACCCTTTCAACTAGGCAGAACAGTAATAAACCCTGAAAAACATGGACAAAATAATTACAAACCAAACCACTTTTATCACAGTTTAAGTGATACTTCCCTCTGTGCTTAATTCAACTGATAGACTTGCATTCTTAGACAATTAGTTTATTGTATGTTTACTAAGGTCAAAGGAAAATAATGGATTTTATTTCTCAACAAAAAAGATCACCTCATCATCTGCCTGCCTGACAAACAGGATGTAGCTTTGCTAGCTGTTCCCACAGGAAGAGCTTCCATGGCCACAATCTGCTGTTTGGGGCAGCAGCTGATGGTGATGACTGATTTAAATCCAAGCCACACCTGTGAACCAAAAAGCTGCTCTTGCTCATATTTCACCACCTTCTGCCCCATGTGTGACATCACTGCCTCTTCACTTCCTGTTCTGGCTGGCCCAATGTTGGCTTCAAGGATGATCTGGACACTGAGGCTCCCAGGAAGCTGTCTGTTTCCTGACCTGACTCAGAAAAAAGTCCAGAGGTTTGAGAAAAAACAGGAAGCAGGATACAAGAGGGGAATAAAAAAACAATATATGTAGTTAATTTCAGTTAATGGACATTAGAACATTTGGCAGATGCCTCATAATTGTTTTTTGAAATTATTGTTATTGTTGGATCATGATTTTATCAAGGGAATTTTGTCCACAGCAAAGGTTTCTGTGGAAGCATCTTTGACTTCATGTTACCATTGGCCAAGCAATTTACTGTTGCTAACTCAATTTACACTTTTCACATAGTTAAGCTAAGCTAACTGGTTACTAGCTGTAGCTTCATACTTAGCCTTCCATACAAAAATCTGGTTATCAATAAGCTCAATTTACTCTGTGCAACAACATTAAAGTTGGGGTCATTAAGTTTGAAGAAAACTTTCTCTTTCATTCTTGTATGACTAGCTCACTAATAGCTTTAGCAGTACAGCAGCAGGCCCCATGGAAGACTCCAGTCATGCACAGCAAGTGTGCAGGTTAAGTGCATGCAGGCAGGAACGTAGATAGACAGACAGGTAGTTGACCGAAAACGGATTGGATGGGCTTAATAGAGTCCTAGAGGGCCATAGATACTGATTTTTGTTTCTTTTATTTGCCAGTGTTTGATTTATGAATTGCTGTCACAATGCTAAGATTTCCTGCAAATATCAGAAAAGATTCCAGAATTGTTGGTCAACTTAATTATACACTGTGTGCTATTATCTACTGTATATATTTTGACGAAAATACATCACCGTGTAAAAGTCAGTAATAATAATACCAAGGAATGTTTATGTGTGTGTGTGTGTGTGTGTGTGTTTGTGTGTGTGTGATATAAATAATCTGATCATTGTAATTCATATGACTCGAAAGGTCTTAAGACATTTTCATCCCCAGCCATTCCCTGCTAGCCTTCTGATAATGTGTTGATCACTGTGTGTGTGGGGATGCTGAATCTGTAGAGGATGTATGACAGAAAGTCCATTATGCCATTAGACAGACACAACCCTGTTTTTTAAAGGATATAACCAGTCTGTTTTCTAACACTGCGATTGATGGAGTGATGTAGGGGCAGAGGGGAGAGGGACGGGAAGATGGGGTAGAAGGTCATAGACGAGTATGAGTAACACACACACAGACATCATCGAATTCCAAAGTGTGTACACGTTGGCACACGTAGCCTGTGTGTGGGTGTTGGCTGTATGCAGGTCAGAGTGGCGGGAGATGAATTGAATTCACCTTGAAAGCTTGAATTCACTGTGAAAGCATTTAGCTCAACACTGTCCTCACATGGTGGAGCAGAGAATAACATAGCAATTACATAATAGGAAAGCTTTTGGTAAACGGTTTCCTCTTAAAGCCAAGAGTCTATTCAGATCTATTTCACTCACTCAAAGGACCATTCCCTACAATCTGGCCATTGTTGTCTAAGTTTTTGCCCTCATGACTCAATTTTGCTCAAAGTTCCTCTCATATTTAAGCACAGAAGCTTAACCCACATAACTCCCTCATTTTTACCTGGACTACATCATCATGGTAACCACCTATATGGCTTACCTGCAGGTTAAATTCCCTGGTCTGCATTGGAGTGGATTTACCAATCAACAAGGACAAAAAGACTGCAATAATTGTCAAGTGGTGGGTTAAAAACAGAGCACTATGCAACCTGTCCTTTCTTTATAATACAATAAATAATAATTCCTTCTCATACAATCAGCCATCCACATATAAAACTGACCCTCTGATATTCCCTGTACATGGTGAAAAGTATGTGGAAAATAGAGCATTGAAGCCCATGTCAAAATGTGTTTAAAGGGGACAACTGTTGTCTAAATATAACTAAGGAGGTTAGTTCAAACCATGAAAGACATATCCAGACCAAAAGTACACTAAAGTATAAGGACAGGTATATACAAATAGTTTGTTTCCTCACATCTTCTGTATGCACGCAGGATAGACATGTTACAAACACCACATCACCACAATTGTAACACCAATGCTTCCCCTATATGCATTCTGCAGCACACACACGAAAAAATAAATAACAATGATATGATTTTTGTAGGTTTAATATCACGTGTGAATAGCAAATTTAAGTTGGACACAGTGAAAGCACTACACCCAAAGTTATCTTGAAATAGATTATCATTGCTGCAAATTAGCTGGAGCTAGACATCTTATATGCATCACATTTTCCCATTTCCTGTGGCAGTGTTGTATGTATTGTCCCTGTTAAATAAACATTAAACTTAAAATAAAAATTGTCATTACTGCTATATAAGTCACCATTTATGGTGAGTGACGGAAATCCTCATCATCCTATTCAAAGGCTTTAACAGGCGACCCATCAAAGCCAGACATGATGCAGACAATAACATTTGCATCATTAGGCAGCCCAACTTAGGTTATAATAGAAACAAGTACCAAATAAATATCCTTTAGATCCTTTATTAACTGGCTCTGATTTTCCATTTTACCCCATGTCGTGAGCGAATTACTGTGATTGTTGGATTAACGTTACATTCATTAGACCCCTGTTGCTAGCTTACGTTAAAAGTTGCTAGCAGCTAGCTAGGTAAACTTGACAGAACCGTCTGAAGCCCCCTCAGACCTGCTGTCCACACTGCTAAGCAAAACGCTTCTCTACGTAAACCATCAGGGTGAAGTTAGTTTTAGGTTGGATATTTGGCAGATATTCACCCGGGTCCCAGCCGTGACATTACTGAGGTTTTCTGCTGAATCGCTGGAAACTGATTTAGGGACCATCATTAAATTACTTAGCATAAATATATTAATACAGAATTGTAGCCTGTAAGCCTTTTATTACTCAGATCTCTCAAACACAATAATTGACAATGTTGTGAATGCGGCTTGTGCATCTCACTTCCTGGCTTCTCTCCTGAGCATCTCCCATGCTTCCTCCATCTGAGGTCCAGCACGCAACTGCATATAAGAGGAGAGAGTGATTTGTAACCAGTAACAATCCGTACGGGGTGTCACGCCTCGACAGCCACGCCTCGACCACGCTCACCTCCAGAAAAATAATTGTAGTTTATTTAGTATCTTCCACGTCATGTGACCCAGCGACTCCAAACCAGCAGCAGATAGTATTACTAAAGTGGATGAATAAGACACAGCTCTTTCTATTGTCTTTTGGTGCTTCCTCTATTTTATATGAATATTAATATACAGTGTTGGGCATTAACGTCACTACAAGTAGCAGCGTTAGTAGTTTAACTACATTTCTCAGTAGGGTGGTGGTAGCGTCGCTGTTTTCTGAATCAAATAGCTTTTCAGTAGCTTAGCTCTGTTATTGACTAAGTAGTGCAGTAGCTTCCACACAAGCTACATTTTTCCAAACATCTCTGACGCTCAGTGCAGCGGAGCTTTCTGCTGCGGTCTGAAATGAAAGGATCAGTCAGTGACGGCCGTGTATGTTGTGCCGACAGAAGCATTTCTGTATGACGGTGACATCACGTACCAATCCTTGGGCTGATGCCTACAAAGTCTCTGCTGCAGGGGAATACAGACAGGTGAGCTTGAGTGAGTTACGTCACTTGATAGACAAATTGATCCCAAGAAAAAAAGAGAAACTTAAATAATAAACAAATGCAGTAACGTTACATATAAGAGGTAAAAGGTGGGGAAATGAGGGAACAGAGAAACATTTGATACGTTTATATTACTCTGAATTATTACCTTTGTGATTTTTAACCAGCAGAGGGTACAACAAAAATGTAGATATAGTTACCAGTACAGAGTGGGCCAAATAAAAAAAACACCACTTTTGAAACTGCCAGTTATATGGGATACTGGTAGATGGATAGAGTACTTTATTAATCCCAAAGGGAAATTAAATAGTTACAGCCACTTGACATGAATCAAAATATTCTTATAATAATATATCAATATTAAGAATATAGCTTTGATGTAGTTAAACTACTTTTGCTATGTTGCTGTAGCTTAGCTTGCTACATTTCTCATTCTTTGGTGTAGTGAAGCTTAATTTAATATAGAGTAACTGGTAGCTTGGCTCATACACTTTCCAAGTAGCTTGCCCAACACTGTTAATATGCAGAAATTATCATTTTTTGTCAATAGCTTCCATGTCATGTGGCCCACTGACTCCAAACCAGCAGTATATAAGCAGCGGTATTTAAAATAAATTAGATTCGCATTGTGCCATTTTAAAAAAAAAAAATTGTTCAAAAATCTCACCAGTAGTCACCATTTAAAGGGTTATTTTTCAGTGGCCCCAGAACCCCTAAGTGTCGTAACACTGGAACGAATTGCTGTAATTTACGGTGGACTTACAACAGTATCTTACTGTATTTTATAATAATTGTAAAATACTGTTAAATATTCATCCCTCCCATGCAAATTAACAGTTAAATCAGTTATTTGACAATTACAGTAGATAACTGTAACTTAACAGCATAAAACAGTGTTTGTAATGAAAAGGGAAGGAGCACAGCCTTATTTAGTTGCTCACATTATTGCTTTTGTTTATATATAAATTATTAGTTGTCCCTGATGCACTGCTGTGATATTATTAATATGTTTATTATTGTTGTTGTTATTGTTATTATTGTTATATTACTAAATGTTACAGTTTGGCTGTTTTGCTATCCTTTGTCGCTGTTCCAATAAAAGGTCTTCATCAGCAAGCTGCTTTTCCCTTCCATACTGGATTTCCTTCAGTGAGATGGGAGGAGCTTGATGGAGTCAGAGTTGGTGAACTGCACAGATTCTTTATACAACTCACACCTCTTACGCTGAAGCAAAAAGATAGCAAAATATTAAATTGGTAAGGTTTGTAATACTCATAGCAAGGAACAAAATGGTAAAAGGTCATTGGTGGGAGAAGTATTGAAATCATTTACATAACACAATGTGTGGAAATAAATAATACTCAATATATTTACCTCTTGTCAAAGTGGTAGTATATACTGACTAAGATGTCCTCCACTGGAAGAGGTATGGCCTTGATGCTACAACCTGTGGTAAGCTGCACGAGGTGGCATATGCAGCCCAAGTCTTGGACATCTGGCTCTGAAGTCTGGTGATCACTGAATTGTGCCCTTCATTAGGCTAGTGTTGTCGGAGTTAGGCCTCAGTTAAGCCATTTTGAGAACTTTGCTGTACAGGATAGACCAGAGCAGCCTAAGTTTGTTGTAGTCTGGGATAATTTTAGTTTCCATCGGGCTGCTCTGGTCCAGAACTGGTTCACCAACTATGATCAATTTGAAGTCGTGTACTTGCCCCCTTACTCCCCATTTCTAAATCCTATAGAGTCTTTTTTTTTTCCGCTTGGAGATGGCGCATATATGACCGCCACCACATGCCTGTATGCCTCTTCTGCAGGCAATGGAACAGGCCTGCAGAGACATTGAGGTAAGGTCAATCCAGCGATGGGGGATATTTTCCCCGATGCTTAGCAAGCGAAGACATTGCTTGTGATGTTGATGAGATCCTGTGGCCAGACCCCAACAGACGGTCGGATCCATAAGCCCACCTGCACACACTTGTGTTTTTCTGTTTACAGTGGTGTATTTTTTGTTTTATATTTGTTTTATTTTTGCTTCAACTGAATTTACTGTACTGTAAAATACACTACTGTAATGTAATGATTTTAAATTGAGTATTTCATCTTTTGGTTGTGAAAATGTGCCTTCTGTGGAACTGAATCAAAACAGGGAAAATGAAAGACTACAGTGTTTATATAAAGTAGACTAGTGTGTTGTCGCTGATCTGAAAGTGTATTCACTTGATGCAAGTGGGTTTTCGTCATCAGAGTGACATTTTGACAAATGATTGTTAGGTTTTAATAGCAGAGTTTCAATTTTACGTAGACATGAATGGTTTATTTCCCAGTGTTGTGTCTTATTCGCTTGTGTGTAGAGTTTTGACACAATGAGCCAAGTTTTGCAAAACATGTAAAGCATGGTAGTGTTATGCTTTCACACAAAGCTCACCTCAAAGTGGATGCTAGCTTTTCATACAGGTTCTCAGCATTCCCCATGTTGCAAACTGGCATGTCTAAGAACCTGGTGGCCACCTGCATTTTTGAAATTGGAATATTTTTTTAAGTGTCATGCACCACAAATAGGATGCCCAGCCCATATGGGCTTACAAGACACAATAGTCATAAACATAAACATATAATCAAAATCAGACATTCAACTCAACAGACCAGTCAGTACCTGCATATCAGCCTCACAGCAGACCCTGGTCAGTATCACACATCCCTTGTCTTGCTTTTTGTTGTTGGACTCACCACAAAGAAGAGCAACAGGTTTAGTCTGGCATGTCTTGGTGACTTGGTCATTCAGCTCCA
>JARJLU010007731.1:0-19254 GCA_030272975.1 Sparidentex hasta
CACTACTCAAGATCTTCAGCAGTTTGTCTCCCAGCCTACAAAGCTGTAGGCTGTAATCTGCTGGGTCCTTTTTATACGTTCTGGTCATTCTGTCAGGTCAGGGTAAAAAGGGAAAAACTATGGAAAGGGAGGTGGACCCAAATGCAGTTAATGGAGGCAAGTTAAAGAGAACAAAAGACGAGCTTTATTAAAAGCTGATTTCAAAAACAAAAACAGGCCAAAACAGGGCAAAAAAACAAAGTAACAACCAAGAACGAAACAAAGTAGCAAAAGAAAACAGCTAGACAAAGTTCAAACCAAAATTCAAAGTTCAACTTAAACATGGAAAAACTCAAAACCAAGACATACCAAAACGGGACAGAAGCGCATGGACAGGAGCATGGATCAGGATCATGGAGCATGGAGCATGGAGCATGGAGCATGGAACATGGAACAGCAAACAGAATACACAAGACAGAATACAATGACCAGACAAAGAGTGAGGGGAAACACAGAGACTAAATACACAGACACTAACGACATGACGAGGCACAGGTGAGGAGAGAGGAGGAAGGAAACCAGGTGTGATAATGAGGGGGAGGGGCACAGAGGAACAGACCAGGAGGGAACAAGACAACAGACAGAGGGAGCCAGAGGGGAGAACTTAAAGGACACATGAGGGCATGGAAGATCAAAACATGAGACACAAGACATGGAGAAATCAAAACATGACACAAGACATGAAAAAAAGATGGAAATCATAAACAAGAAACCAAAAACCAGATACAAAGACAAACACAAACAGGAGTCATGACAATTGCAAAAAGTATTCACTCACCCATCCAATTAATTGAAATCAGGTGTTCTAATCACTTCCATGGCCACAGGTGTACAAAAGTAAGCACCTTAGCATGAAAACTATTTCTACTAATTCCACCGTGGTACTGTGATAGGATGCCATATGTGCAACGAGTCCAGTTGTGAAATTTCGTTGCTCCTAAATATTCCACAGTAAACTGTCAGCAACTCAGCCACAAAGTGGTAGGCCATGTAAAATGACGGTGCGAGGTCGGCAGATGCTGAGGCGCAAATGGATGAGTAATAGTTCTTCAAAGCATTCTAGAACACAAATCAAAGAACCTGTACTGTATAAGATAGACTAGAAGATAACCTGCCGGTGGAGGAGGTCTTAGGTCTGTATGGAGCCTCAAAACACATTCAAATTCAAACTGAGAGTTAAGGAGCAGCCCCACACCAAACACTGCCATGCCCATGAGCTGACTTGTCCTTTTTTATTCACAAATTCCTCTCCATTAGCACAATTTTCTCCCTCTGGTGCTGTTTTTCTAGTATTTTTCCTGCAGTTGATTTGTAGTCAATCAGCCAGGGGCAGAGCTGACACTGCTGATTGTGAGTCGTATTTTTCCCAGACAATCACATCAACCACTTTGACTACCACATCTGAAGTATCACTTGGCTTGTGGGTAGAGCAAATAGGCCAGATGGTAGACTAGTGGAAGAGCAGCCCAGCAGCAGCCCAGATGATAAGCAACCGAAAGAGGAGCAGCAAAGACTGGGACAGAGGCCAAAGAGGACAGTGTGTTTACCGGTGAAACTACATCTTACTTTAACAATTTTGCAGTCTGATACAATGGTTTACTGAGATTAACATTTGCACAGCAGGTAAAACTGTGAATATGCTCAAAATAAAACTAAATAGCCAACAGGTCTGATTCATACACATTGTTCATTCAGGCATTCTGCCAAGGGTAATAAATAACTGCAGTTAGACTGTTTGTGTTTTGCTTGAGAAGGAGGAGCTTGCAATTAAAGAATCTTTAGCCTGCTGGTGAGACAAATTTACTGGCTCTCTTAGATCGTGAAAGGTCAGGTTAGCTTGCTCGTGAGAATAAGGGATAACATGCTTTGTGTTAGATTACAGGTGGTATGTGGGACACTATTTTTTCCTTAAATGCTTTAAAATGTTTTAAACAAAAGTATTTATTTTAGGAATAACTTGTATGTTATGTGCAAGTGTGTGGTATTGAGTGAGACACAGAGAGTAAAAGTGTGTGAGACACTGAGTATGTAGTTGACAGTAATGTTATAGAGGTGAACACAGTGCAGTGTGTATACAATTTAGAGTTATTTTCGGTGAATAAATGCTACAACTCCTCAAACCAAGCAGTGTCACACTTTCAACCTACTCATTAAAGTGAAAGGGATTAGCCACCAAGATAACAACACACACAGTGTTGGAGCTATTAGTTTGTTAGTTTGTTATTGATAATGTTGATGATTAGTATAGTTTTGTTTTGATTCAATTTGTGATATTATTTTATATTAGTAGTAATTTAAAGGTAAATATTATTGTTTTGTTTCGCTAATTTAGTTTTTGTTTTCTTTGTAATTTGGGTAGCAAGGGGCAGCGGACATTATATAAGGATGAATGCAGGTGGAGGACCAGAATGCACCTGGGTGGGCACATGGTTTTTTTTACCAGCACAAGAGACACATATGAGAAACAGGATATGCTTGTTATATTGCTTTTGCTTGCCTGTTTTTGGGAACAATAAATCATCAAAAAGAAACCAAGAACTTTGAATGGACAGTATGCCTGTGTAGTTTCTGGGCTATCTTCCTCAAAGATATCGGCGTGTAGTATGTTGATAAAAAATTCTGCGGAGGCAAGGCTTGGTGGAATGATAGAGCAATCTTTATTAAACCAAACTTGAGCCTAGCATCCGAGCAAAGTGTGGCCACACTCTGATGTTCGCCAATCTCGGGCAGAATAATGCCAAACGTTTCTGCCTTCCTTTCTCTATCAGAACTCCTACCCTTCTTAAAGTCCCTCGGGCAGTGCTTGCTTATTCCTAATTGGTTACTGTGGTGGGTTGAAGGTCCATCTCCCATAAATGACCAAATCTGTTACTGTCCGTCGTTCGGGCTTGTACTCCAAAATTACCTTGATGAGCCCTCTATCCTTTTCTGGAGGTGTATGTGTTTAGATCTCATCCTCCATCTGACACAGCAGTCAGGCTCCAATTCAGTCCCTATAGTGGCCTTGTCCCCTGCTAACCTTTGACCCACACAGCTAAATGCTGACTCCAATGTCCCTTGGAGCTGTGAGCCCCATATTCTCTGCATTCCCTAAGTCACACATGGAGGAACAGGTTATATTTAAACTAAGCTGAATTAAAGGCCAGAATGTGTTGCCTTCCAAAAGTTCTACTAACTTAATTATGTCAAGTTTGTGTAACATGTTCTTTCTTTTTGAGTAATTTATACTAATAATGTTTGATTAAATTGAACTATTTCTTTATTAAGTAAGCATAACTTAAAAACACAACTTAAGTACAACTTAATAGAATTAAGTAGGCCTACATATAAGAATGGTAAAGTCTTCTTATTTCTATTATTTCAAATAGGTGGAATTTAATAATAGGCCTGGCACATGCTAAAAAAAAAAAGGTAGGCGGAAATGGGCGTTGTAATGTTGCTGTTGTAATGAGGCAGTTTAAAATGTTGGATACTTGTCCTAGAGGAGGTGGCAGGGCCGGCTCTTGGCATAGGGGGTATAGGCAGTCGACTAGAGCATAAAACAAAGTGTTTTAATCTTTATAACATTTAATTGAACCCCCCTCTCATGTTTCATGGTGCAACCAACCCCGCTGTGACGCAGTTTTCAAGCCGTTTTCTTGTTAGAAACGCCAGCATTTTAAACTATATGTGCGGATACCTGGTTGAATTAATTAATTATTTATTGTTGTTTTATACTGTTGAGCTCTTCGAATTCTTTCTTTTTTCCCGCTCATGTCACCCCCCAAAAAATCGCTCTGTCACTCAGCTGCAGTCGCTCCTCAGTTTGGCACAATTCAACAGATCGCTCTGATGACGTCATTCAAGCGATTCCAGGGAATTGAATGTGAAAATTGCTTTTCACGACAACGATGAATAAATCAGACTTCAGATATTTATGACATTAGCTGCGTATGCATATTAAATAATAATGAACAGAACGGATATGTTTGGGGGAAAAAAACCCTCATCAGTAAGGCTTTAGTTTGTAGAAATAGCGTTATTGTTGATTTAACCATGCAGTTTAAGTTCAAGTACTGCTGCATTTCTGTACAGTAAATTTAAATTTGCTTGATGGCTTTAGTTGCTTGATGGCTTTAGTAGCTTGACTGGCGATGCATTCACACTTTGGGGATTGATCATTAACATGGAAAAAATTATAAATGGAAGTATTTATAATTTGACACTGTTTGGATGCTTTTTAATTGTTCATCAGTTTATGCCTTTGCATCTCTCTGTTCCAGTTTCAAGAAGTTACGACAGAGTAAAGGAAGACAACTGGGGATGTGATGAAGATATCAGGTAATCCATTTTGTATGTGAATTCTTCTACCAACCACCTCTCTCTCTCTCTCTCTCTCTCTCTCTCTCATGTATAAAATATACCTAATACCAATAAATAACATTAATTTTTGTTTTGTTTTTTTCTCAGACAATGTTGCAAAAAGAAAGATCTAGAAGTGAGTCCAAAATTTCATTCAAGATTTGTCTTGAAAATATGTTAAAAACTAATTAACTAACCAACTACTAAACCAAGTTTACTTAAGCTATTTTCCATCTATAGATGCTATAAATACAAATAGTTTTGAGGAAAACATGTTGTAATTTTAAAGTGTTAGCTGTAGTCCATGACCATGTTTTGGTAAGCTAATAGTAATTCACTATTTGATATATCCAGTTGTAACTATAAGGAGTTCTGTTCTGTTTCCAACATGATCTGGCAGTGTAAGTTGTGCACAGCTTCTTTTACCTCCAGAATACAGTTATTTAGACACTACAGGCTGCAGCACAGCCACTATTCCAGAATCAGCCCTCTTCCATGCCTCTACACTGATTGCATTTGTACATTTCAGACACTTAATGCATTGAGTACTCATTTGTCAAGATATCATACAGCACAGCTTAGCAGTTGTGCAGAGCAGAGTCAGGGGCCTGTCTTATTTAAGTGCCCTTTATGTACATTTCAGCAACACTTTTCTGAACCAGCCCTTTTCAGTCATCTCAGAAAGCATTTGAAAAGTCACGAAACAGTGACATGCCCATATAAGGATTGTAGCTATAGCACAAATGTGTACTCTTCATTCAATTCCCATAAAAGTAGAGCACACCAAGCAAGTGTTGCATCAGACTTTCAAACTGATATTGTCAGTGAGGATCCCCATAATCCCCAAGCCAGTATTTCTGAAGTAACTAGTGATTTGCACGAAGAATGCCCAGGCCAGAGCACAGAAGTGGGGAATGATGATCAGTGTGACACTGACAGTCTAAGAAATCAACTTAAAAAAAACGTATCTTCCTTATTCCTAAAGATGCAGGCTATCCTCCATGTCTCAAACACAGCTACTCAAGAAATAGTAGACCACTTGAATCAGATCTTCTTCTCTTCTGAGCCATTGATCAAAGAGGCAGTTAGTGACATATTGCAGAGAAACGGTCACAGTATTGCAGAACCTACACTGAGTGAAGTTGTTGCCGCTGTCATGGACTGCAATGTTCTGTCTACATCAACCTCTAAAGGTGCTGAGTTGAGTTCATCCAAGCGCAGAAAAACCTTTATTGAGCACAACTATCCTTGTGTAATGCCAGTGGAGTATCACTTGGAGCAACCTGGACATACCAGCATGTATGTTCCCATCCTTTCAATGATTCAAGAGTTGTTTAAAAACACAGACATTCTTAACAAGATTACTGAACCAAATACTGCTTCTGGTCAATATGCATCATGCTCTGATGGCTCTCATTTCCTTGAAAATGACTTACTGTCAACAGGCGACCTCGTTCTACCACTCCAGCTGTATATGGATGATCTTGAAATTGCCAATCCGCCTCGCACATCACGCAAAATTCACAAACTTTGCGCAGTATATTGGGTCCTCGCTAATGTGCCGCCAAAATACCGATCAGCATTACATGCTATACAGCTGGCAATGCTAGTAAAAGTGACAGACCTCCATAAGTATGGATATGCAGCTGTACTTGCTCCATTGCTGCGTGATGTTCATACTCTGGAACAAGACGGTGTCTTCATTGAAAGAGTTGGTCAGAATGTCAGAGGCACCATCTTTTGTGTTTCTGCTGACAATTTGGCCGCTCATGGATTAGGTGGCTTTGTAGAGTCATTCAGAGCGGGCCATGTTTGCAGATTTTGTATGGGCTCAGTTGAACAGTTTCAAGTAACTGAAGTCAGAGAGAGAGCGTTTCCTCAGAGAACCAAAGCCAGCCATGACCTACATGTACAAACCGTTCAAGAAAGTGACACTTTGAGCAGCCACTTTGGTGTTAAAGATGGCTGTGTCTTGCGTGAGTCCCTGAATTACTTCCACACAATCACGGGGTTTCCTCCAGATATACTCCATGATCTTCTGGAAGGTATCGTCCCCATGGAGCTCTCTCTTTGTGTTAAAGAGATGATCCGGCTGAAGTACTTCACTTTGGAGTATTTGAACAACAAGATTACATCATTCCCATATCAGTACACCGATAAAGTGGATAGACCTCAGCCAATTCCCAAAACGTTTCTTTCTCGCGGAACGATTGGAGGTAATGGACATGAAAATGCCACTCTGCTCCGACTTCTTCCATTGCTTGTTGGCAGTGTAGTACCAGAGGGTGATAAGGTATGGGCAGTTTTGATGGAGCTGAAAGAGGTGGTAGAATTAGCACTGTGTCCATCATTTACTGATGAAACCTTAGACTATTTTGTGTGCAAAATCAGTGATCATAGACAGGCACTGCTAGAGGTTTTCCCTGAGGTTAGGCTCCGTCCTAAACACCACTATGTGGAGCATTATCCTGCTCTGGTGAAGTGCTTTGGGCCCCTGCTACATGTTTGGACCATGCGATTTGAGGCCAAGCACCGCTTTTTCAAAAGAGTGGTGCATGATGCTCAAAACTTCAAAAATATTTTGAAGACAATGGCAATCAGACACCAACACATGATGGCATATCATCTTGCTGCACCATCACTTTTCAAGCCAAAAACTCAGGCATCCAGGGTTGACTCTGTTCTGGCTTCAGCTCTACCAGAGGTTGCTCAAATACACATTAGAGAACAAACAACCAGTGACACAATCTACAAGACATCAAAGGTGGCCATTGATGGCACAGACTATGTCTGTGGAATGTTTCTGTCTGTAGGAGTCAGTGGTGGACTGTCTAAATTTAGCAAAATAGAACATATCTACCTTGTAAATCACAATATATCTTTTCTGTGTTGTGATTATGACTCCTGGTACGTAGAACATCTACGGTCCTATGAGCTGTCAACTGCAGACACAAGCCTGTCAATCCACCTGCAGTCTGGACTCAACGATACAGTCCCTCTCTCGGCATACAAGATAGATGGCTTGCTGCTGCTGACCACCAAGCGGTTCATTCAAGTGAGACAGAACTGAATTCAGGTAAAAAGAATGGTTCTTTTATTTATCAGTTATTGTGTCTTTTTTCACTCTGTATACTTTAGCAATTAATGTGCTCTATATCGTACCTTTTAACATCCTGATTTTGTCTTTTCATTAGCACAATGGCAGCTGCAACCCCACAACAACCACTGGTTCTTCGTGTTGTTGAGACAGACCGGGCTAGAAAATTAATACTCAGCTCACGACCAGCCTCTGTTGATGCACTGATCAACATTATAAAAGAGCAGCTGGATATTGACCTTGACTTCAGTTTGCTTTATGAAGATCCAGACTTTGATGGGAAACTTACTTCCCTTGCAGACATTGAGGAATTACCACAAAAAGCTGTTGTGCACATCTCACTTTCACAAGACTCCAGCTCTATTGCATCTACTGATGTACTTTCAGATGTGTCATCTCCAGAACGTCTCAGCAGGTGGCCTCCAGGTCCTTTTCCAGTTCCCACATTTGCATTTGATGTTGAACTGAAACTTAGAGATGGAAATGCAGAATATGAGAGGAGCAACAGACACGTTAAGCTGACAAGAGACCTAAAGCACGACATTTTAGAAAAGCTTGCATCTACTATATATGGTTTTAAGGCCTACCCAAGTGATAAAGAGGTTGCAATGGTTGCCGAGGCTCTTGTAGCCAAACATCCCTGCTTGAAGGAAGCAGGATCTGAGACTGGCTGGAATGGATGGAAATACAGCATCAAGTTTAAGATGGGCAATTACAGGAACAAGATGAGACGGGCTGGATGTCAGGAGGTCATTGTTAATGCTGGAAAAATAAGTAGAAGTAATCCTGATAATGAACCTTCACATTCCAACATTAAAAGACCCAAGCGCGCAGAAGTCAACTTCCTACCTAACTTTCCCCAAGGAAAGGATCCTTCAAGCCTTGAGCAGTTGAGGCAGACAATTGTTGAAGAAGTCAAGAAGACTGAGACGAACCTGCCCCTCATTAGAAAGATGATGGAGACCACATTTCCTCTGCGCCGACAGACCATAGTGATGTCCTGCCCACCAGTGAATGAGCTCATGGATCTCTGGCCTGCTCTCAAAATAGAGTCTGAGGTAATATGGATGAGCTCTCTCTTTAAAGTGAAAAATTGTAACTCTTACTCATTTGGCAGCTATTTGCTGCTTTATAAATGTGTCTTCAAATTGCGCTGTTTAATTGTTGTTGCTGTATTGTCTTCCTGCTGTTATTTCAATGTAGTTGTATGCAGAGTTCCAGCGGATTACGAATCAGAACCTGCCCAACACATTCTATGCTGAGCTTGACCGCCATCTTCCTCGACTGATGACCTTATTCAGAAAGGCATCAAAAACTGGGAAGACAGCAGATGTCCTGGCTGAAATTTTAAAAATCCATGATGAACAGGTAAATAGATTATTACACATTTCAATTGTTGAACCAGTGGAACATTGGACAGGTTCAGTAATTCAAATGAGCTGTTTGAATTTTGCAATTAGTTGTGATTGCTATTTGTCTGATTGCATTAAAGATGTGAACAGGTTATTTGTGGACATGGGTTCTGATTTGACTGTTTAAAATCCGCTTTGGTCAGTAAACTCTTCACTATATACAATTCTGTTTTTATCTGGAAATAGGAAATGCATGACATCCACACCAAGCGCACTACCGTTCTCCACGCCCTTCCTGTGTATCTGCGCGAGGACGTCTCTGGAGTTTTCAGAACCTGCACAGTGAGTCTCCTTAAGTAACTAACAGATACTACTGTGTATTATGTAAACAGTTCATCAAAATACTAACATGTTTTAGGATTTACCTTTGTTTAGTCCACCCATACAGTTTCCATGTATGGTCTGTTTTATTTCTCCTCACTACAAAGGAACTGAATTGGTGTTGTGTTCAAAGTTTTACAAGAGAGATAGAGTGGGGGGGCAGACAGATAGAGGGAGGGAGAGGGGGAGAGAGAGAGGGAGAGAGAGGGGGAGAGAGAGGGAGGGAGAGAGAGAGAGAGGGGGAGAGGGAGAGAGAGAGAGGGAGAGAGAGGGAGAGAGAGAGAGAGAGAGAGAGGGAGGGAGAGAGAGAGAGAGAGATTTGTTTTCACTCTAGAAAACACCGCACTAGAGCATGCATTATCCTATGATTATCTAGGCCTGAAAATCAGTGCTTCTGGAAGCTTTGATCTTGCAGTGAATGCACTAAAAGAAAAAGCTCGTAGAGCTCTCTATGCTATTAAAAGGAACTTTCATAAAATTCAAATTCCAATTAAAATCTGGTGCAAAATATTTGACAGCGTCATTATGCCAATTGTATGGATGTGAAGTATGGGGTCCACTCAGCAAGCTAGACTGCGCTAGATGGGACAAACATCCCATAGAATCCCTGCATGCTGAATTTCTTAGAAATATCCTCAGAGTCCAAAGAAAAACTCCCACAAATGCATGCAGGGCAGAATTAGGCAGATTCCCATTGGCATTAAACATACAAAAAAGATCCCTAAAGTTTTGGACACACCTAAAATTCAGTGCAGAAGATACTATTAAATTTCAAGCATTTAAAACCCAAGAGGTCAGCCCTGATACCAGTCCCCTCAGTCAGTTGGTTCTGAAGTTAACTAACTCACCTACCACATTAACACCTCAGACCAACACTGCTGTAGGAAATCAAATCAAAGTAAAACAAATTATGAATCAATGCAAGGACACATATCTAGAACATTGGGACAACCAAACCAAATCACAATCCAAATTACAATGTTATCTAACACTTAACAGAAATTATGAAATGGCAGAGTATCTCGACACAGTCAGAGAAACAAAGCAGAGACAGGTCCTTACCCAAGTACAGGCTTAGTGACAACAATCTTGCAATAGAGAAAGGGCGATATAAAAAAGCATGGTTGCCAAGGGAGCAACGGATCTGTGGTCACTGTACGACTGATGAGGTTGAAACTGAGATGCACTTTCTTCTTTACTGCCCAAAATACGAGAAAATAAGACAACAATACTTTCGTATATTCTCAAACAAAATACCAAATTTCAGCCTCCATAATGACAATGAAAAATTGGCCTACATTTTAGGCGAAGGACAACATTCAAGGATAGCTGCAAAATATGTTGCAGCATGCCATACCCTGAGAGACAGTGAGGATATTCACTGATTGCTGTGTGTGTGTGTGTGCGTGCGTGCGTGTGTGCGTGTATGTGTGTGTGTGCGCGCGCGTGCACACGCTCCATTGAGGCCGGCTCATTCCTGCAGGACTGATGCAGTGTGTGTGTGATGTGTGTGTGTGTGATAGGCGAATGTGCATATGTATATCTTCCTAATGTTCCTGTTAATGATTTTATTAAATGCCCATAATATTGTAAAGTTACTGTTTTCTCTACTGTATGCTTTGGCAATAGTGACACTATACAAACAGGCATGCCAGGAGAGAGAGAGAGAGAGAGAGAGAGAGAGAGAGAGAGAGAGAGAGACTCATTTGAATAACAGTACATTATCCTGCACTAATCCACACTAATTATATGTTGTCTGTTCTATCCCATGGGTTAGATTGTGATTAGTATCTCTTTTTCATTCATTCAGGACGAGTCTGATGAGCCAGAGCTTGATGGTGTTGCAGTGGCCCTCCTTACTGTCATCAGTGACCATAACACAAGTCCAGTTCACTACCAGCCTGTGAAAATCTCTGTTGTCATTGAAAGTGATGCCGTGGTCAGTCTCCCCAGATTTGGCGATGCCTTCCTGGTATTGTTTGGACTCATCTATGCACTACACCTCAGCTATCCCAAAGCACTGACCAACAATTTTGAATTCACTCAAAAGATTTTACTTGGTCTAGAAAGTGGTAAACTGTCACCCAGGTTGCAGACCCTCAAGAATGAGTTGATGTAGAAACTCATCTGAAAGAAGAATCCAGGGTAAAGCATTTCAAAGTAGTTGAGTAGCAGTTCAAAGTTCTCTTTTTGTCTAAATACTGCCTCAAAGGGTACTGTACTCTGCAGGTGTTCAGCCAATAGGCCCAAACTACACAATGTGCCTTTGTTCTCATTAATATAATGCAAAAGTAACACTAATGTTTTGTATGGTTTAATGTTTTTCGTAATGATATTTCTCAACCATTGTGGGCTGTGCAAGATGACCCAAATTTCACTGTACATTTGTTACTGGTTAATGTAAAAACAATTACATTTCAGAGTTTTAAGTGAAAATGTTCTTAAACAGTCTATAGCATTACTGTAAATTCATCCAAATTGCTGCCCTGTTGCCTTACTCAGGTATTAGCCAGGAAGCCAAAAGCACACTTTGAAGCAGTTAATTTTTTTATATATAGCTGTAACGAAAGATAATTTAATTTAGGTATTATTATTTATCATTATTTTGGATTACTCTGATTATTTTCCTGACTAAATATTTTTTGTTCCATTTATTTTAATTTATAAATGTTTTTATTTATTTTTCTATTCAATTTCAAAATTGCAGTGTGCTAAAAGGGAGCAGGCAAGAAAATACTGTTCAGTAGCAGATATTTATGACTTTTAGATGTATTAAGTTAGCTATACTCAATGTAATTGAGGCAATCGATTGCCTCAAAAAATTTAAGTTTTGAGTCACATGGTTTTAAGTATACTTACTTAACATATTTGACTACTGTGTACTTAAAAACAATGACAACACATACTAATAAACATTGAGTTTTGCCAACATAAAGTTTATGTGGTTGTGTACTTATTTTTTTAAGTTCTGCAAACTTATTCCTGTGGTTTGAAAACTGGAAACTTTAAGTCATAGTAACTGATAATAATTGAGTTGCCTTAACAGAAAACTGTAAGTCATATTAACTGCAAATATTTGAGTTGACTTAATGAGCACTTTTAATTTAACTGCTATCAAAAGGTATAAGTAAGATGTAATCCAAACTTTTATGTTCTGGAAAAATTAGACTTTTGAGTTGATCAACTTAAAAAAATTGAGGCAATCGACTGCCTCAATTTTTTTGAGTTCTGGTAACTTATTCGGGTTTACAGTGAAGAGTAAACATGAATTAATGTGTGCAGAGTTTTTCTTGTTAGGCAAAGACTTTATTGTTGGGCATACGATGGTAACGTTGCTAGCATAACCGCTAACGCTAACTGATAACTGACTAGCGCGTGAAGGAGTTACGAAAAGACAGCCAACGTCCGTTAGCTCCAGTTAATAGCAGTTCAGTTCAGATAGACAATGCCTTGCTGATTTTCTGTCTGTTGCTTGGGACTGAAAATTGCTGTTAGTGCGTTGGCTGTTGGTTGTCTTAGCCAAAAACACGGAGCTTCTGCTATTAACTGCCACCAACGTCTGAAATTAACTGAAATGCTAAACTTGTCTCTCCCCCAAACTGCTGACCATCCTTGTTGTGCCTGCTGATGTGCTGTGCTGACTACAGTGTGAGTACAAACACACACACACACACACACACATTTTGATTATTATGACGGTCACTAAACTGATATGAGACAATGTTCCCCATACATTGATGAGACTGTGGTGGCCCGCCATAGTCTAAATATGGAATGAGAAAAAATATTTTCGGCTTTCCAATGCATACCAACATTTAAGTCAGTCTCTTTTGTTTGTATTACTTTTAACGACTTAAGTACTGCTAATTCAGGGCTGTATTAGTGAAAAAAATAATAATATGAAGCTGTTTTCAAACCTGGAGCAGTGCGCTTCACGCCCTTGGAGGCTCCTCCACTCGCACACGCATGCACACACACACGGTGACAGATGGTCAGTCTGTGTGTTGCTCCGAAGCCGTGAATTAGTTACAACAATTAGTTGAGACAAACGTTGCCTATAACTGACTGTTATGATGAGTTGAAGAGTATCAGAAACATCTAGTTTGTTATTGTATATACACAATAAATCCAATTTCATGTAAAACCGTTGGCATAAATAAATCCAGTGTTAGAGAAAAGAAATACTTTACCATTGTGTTACACCGCAGTCCTTGACGTTAACTAGCATGCTTGCTTTTATACACTCTCGCAGACTTTTGCTGGCTCACTCTTGCTCTTAGTTTTAGAATCGTGTGTAGGGTAAACTGTGGCTGTGCACGTGATCAAGGTGTGCTACGTCTAGGTGGAAGGAGAGGGCAGTCCAGTCGGAGTGCATCCTTGTAGTGTGCTCCAGTGTTATCCATGGAGAAGCCATGGATCGCATGCGTGGACATATGAAACAGGCTCCACTAATGCCTCTCTATGAATAAAAAAGAATAGAACATGTTTGTCTGTTGTTTTTTTAAGGCTGGAGGTATGGGGGGTGTTATCCAGGGTGGAGAAGTTTCTCTCATCAGGATACAAATTGTTTATATGATATTCCTTCAGTCGACACTGAATTATTGATATTTTACTTGCAGGCTGCTGTATGATGACCTAACCTGAGAACAATCTAAACATCTGTCTGTCTCCACACTCCTTCTGGTGGCCCAACCACACTGTAGTCTGGCTCAATATCCTGCCCAAGTCACAATACATATGATAGATCATATGATTTGATATGACACCAAGCACATCCAATTTTGTGGCGTGTGTGTAACTCTAACCCGAACAAACAAAAGGGAGAAGCAGAGTGCCATTAATACAAACAAAATGATATATTCAAGTGTTCACAGAGCCAAGACGGATCAGTAGTTAGTTGTGATTTGCAGTTAAACTAATATATGTTTCCTTTCTTAGATATAGAGGACATTCATCGACTGCTGAGTTTTTGCCTGGTAAGTATGGGAAGTGCAACAGCCTACATAAATTGACAGAAACACAGTTTGGTATCTCAAACTGTTTAATTCAGTTTGGATTCACACATGGTTTATATATTTTGTGGTATCACAGGCAGCTTATACTGTGGAGTGTGTTATGTTATTTTGAAGTAGTTAGTCATGATTTTTAACTAAACTAATATATGTTTCCTTTCTTAAATATAGAGGACCTTGACCAGCTCCTGTGCTTTTGCCTGGTAAGTATGGGAGCTGCAACATTCATTTTAACAATGATTCAAGTGGTATCAAAATGTGTTGTTGCCGATATGATTCATTCAATCAAATGAGACCTCAAGACGAGCCCTACAGCATTGATGCATTTCATGACAACTGGTTTTCACATTTCAAACGAATGTATGGGAATTCCTGTTGGCCGATAATTTGTCAGCATGATTCATGTGCACCCCTAATGTTTTTACATCAGGGTAGAAGCTACTTGAGGTTTTTTTTTCATATGTTCCAACAGCAGTCTAATTGATCTTCCCATTTTGTCGTACAGGTGCCTTGGGGATTTTCTATCTGTTGTCTCTCCTCTCATGCTCTCTCTTCCTTTCTGTCCAATCAGGGATCAGGTCCTGATTGTTGTCAGATCTCTGTCGTTGCCTGGCTCTACCCTCTCAGACACTCTCTCCCTTTCTGTCCATCAGATTTGAGATTTTGGCTTTTGGATTTTGGCTTGAGATACAGGTTTCAGATACAGGATACAGGCTTGACACTGAAAGGCTTGACACTGAAAGGCTTGACACTAAGAGGCTTGACATTTAAAGGCTTGACACTGAAAGGCTTGACATTTATTGATTTGACATTTTGACTTGACACTTTTTGGACAATTTCACAAGCACATTATCTTGACAAAGCATTGCTCTGTCGTAGCAGGTTACCACCACCTTATTGACTTGCTTTGATTTGAACTACAACATCGATCGGCTTTTGACAAGCATTTAACAGCATTTGATTTTTGAACTGCTAACATTAATTCTAATTCATTTGATTGTTAATTACATTTAAATAAATGATTTAAACAGTGATAGTGAACAGTGATTGTCAGAAGATTTTGGAAAACAATATACACAAGAAATATTTGTGAGTGATAATCCATATATATATATATATATATATATATATATATATATATACACACATATACACAAGAACATTGAAAATCAATTGAGGTGTTTTTTCATTTTTCAAAAGTTTGTGTTTATTGAACTAGTGGGAATAAGTGTAAAGGTAAAACCATATACAGTGCATTTGTTGTCTCTGACTTACATCTGATTTTTCTTCAACTGTAGTTCTGGTCACATTATTTGAATCAACAAGTGTTTTATTGTTGTTCAAAGCTATATAAATATTGTAATAAAAACATCAGTTTGAAGAAGCTGTGGTTGATTTGGATATTTAAATATAAAGCTGAATACATTTATCTAGTGTTGTATACTAAGTTTGTTAAGAAATAAGGTTTGGATTGCTGTCACTGAAAAGTATAGTACTAGCATACAGTTTAGCTATTCTCGGTTGAATACCACATTTTGGCATTAAAGCACTGAATAAACAGTAAAACAAAGAAAATAAACTTGAATTTTACCTGAGCATACTTTAAGGCCATTTTCACGGGAAAAGGATTTTCTGAAAAAAATCATTGGTTTGAATCTACAACAATGCCTCAGAAAAGTAAGAAGTCCCAAGCTGCATGCAAGCGCTGGCAGAGATCAGGTGAGATGCACTGTGCTACAGTGACTGAACAGGAAGAACATGTTGGTCCCCAGAGCAGTGGAGAGGTTATGATGTCTGCAGCATCCCATGTTCCAAGTGCCAACCAGGGAGATCAACATAATGCACTGAGCTCACCACACATGTCTTATGCTGACATTGTAAAGAAAACACTTCACAGTAGTGACCCAGGTGTAACAGTTACTTCCAGTGCTAACCAGGTAAACCATTCAGGTGATGTGCTTTCACCACATGTGTCTTATGCTGACATGGTAAGAACAACACTGCAAGGAAATGACCAGAGTGCGGCAGCTACTTCCAATTTTAACCAGGTAAACCATTCAGGTGATGTGCCATTGCCGCAGGTTTCTTATGCTGACATGATGAAGACGGGATGTCACAGTCATGAACACAATGAAACAATCTGCTCCTATACTGTAAGCAATTCAGGTGATGTGCACCAGATCTCAGATTCTGACATTGTAGAGGCAGGTCTCAGTATAGCAGGTCCATCCAATGCAGACTATGTGAACCTCACAGAACAGCCATCTGAACAACATGTCTGTGCATCATGCAGCCAGGCCTCTCTAAAGTATGGCAAATTCAGGAACCAGCAGTGTACCTGTAACTCATTAACATTTCTTGCATTTCTCTATGAGAATGAAAACATCACCAGAGCAGACCTCGACCTTGTTTTGGACAAAGGTAATGTGTTATATAAGGAGGCCAGGAAAAAGGTCCCTAATCATAGCCATTTGACCACTGATGAGCTACCTGATAAAGTCCGTACACGCAGGCACAGACTTCACGTAGACATGAAAATACTCTCCAAATACGGGACGTTTGGCGAACCTTTACCTGGCACTGTAGATGATTTTCTGGACCTAGAGGCAGGACTGAGCTGTTTGTTGACAGAGGTCCAATACGCACTGTTGATGATGAGATCATTGTGTATTGCAGTATTCAGAACCAGGTCAGGCAGATATGGTTTCTTTGATCCACACTCCAGAACAGCCAAAGGTTTGCCTGTATCCCTGGGTTCGGTCATGGCTGGTACAGCTGTCATGCTGACATTCCCACATCTGAGTGACATAATTGACAGGCTCATGAAGCAACACAAGATGATGGACACACATTCCTCCTGTACATATGAATTGAAGCCTGTGGAGTTTTACAGTTTGAACACAACAAACCTGAGTAATGCCATACAAGACACACACAGTCATCCAACAGCTCAGACTGCTGCTCCATCAACTGCTGTGCTGGATGATGCTCATCAGAGGAAGTCAAGCTGCAGTGCTCAATGGTTAACTGCTGTTGTTACTAATGTCTGCAGTAACACTGTACATGAAGTATGCACTGACATGGAGACTGAACCAGGGCCATTGAGACAATTCACTTTGAATTCAGACATATCACATGATGTTCCTCAAAATGAATCAAACTCTCCTGCTCCAACAATTGATACAGTGGTGAGTGATATTGCCTTACATGACATCTCTCATAAACTGAGTAAGCAGGCAAAAAGAAAATATAAGAGGAGACTTTTGTGCTCTGGAAAAGAATGTCAAAGAAAGGAGAACCAAAAGAGGAAAGAAAAGGAAAAGTATGCTTCTGAGAAAACTTTCAGAGCAAAGAAACAAGAACATTTCAGAAACTGTTATCGAAACAAATCTGAATTACGCCAAAAGAAGAGAAATAATATAACAACTGCATATAGAGAAAACCCTATATTCAGACAGAAACAAAAAAATTACATTACAAGGCAATACAGGCAAAATTCTCATTTCAGAGCAAAACAAAGAGAATACATCACAAGCCAGTACAGACTCAATCCTCAGTTCAGAGAAAAACAAAAAGGATACATAACGAGCAAGTACAGAAATAATACTCAATTCAGAGAAATACAAAGACAAGTAATGAGACAACGAATGCGAGACAGGCGTAACAAGAATCTTGCATTTAGGAGTATGCATAAGATGAGATATGCAATGAAAATAGTAAGGAAATACAGACAAATACATGGACAAGCACATGAGAATGACAGAGAGGCTGAAAACCCCTTGATCAATGACGCAATATCTGTTTTCAGATCACAAATAAAGGCTGGCCCCACTTTTTGTTGCACAGTGTGTCATAAGGCTTCATTTCCAAATCAAGTTAAGCACTGCACAAGGTCAAATTATGTAAAAAACCCAGATGTGGTTAGGGCATGCCTGACTGGAAAGTATGTTCATGTTTGTGATGATAACTGCAGAAATGAACAGTGCAAAGTGCCTGATGAGAGAAAGAGGGAGTGGATTTGTCATACCTGCCATAGTCATCTTATCAAAGGAGCCATGCCTAGCCTTGCTGTAGCTAACAACTTGGAGCTTACTGACATTCCACCTCAACTGTGTGATCTCAACATATTGGAAATATAACATTATAACATAACATTTGCAAAAATTATTCCTCTTCCTAAAGGTCGACAGCAGTGTATTCGAGGGAATGTTGTCTGTGTTCCGTCTCAGATTGAGGAAACTGTTAACGCTCTGCCAAGACTGAGGAGTGAGTCTCAGGTCCTGAGAGTTAAACTGAAGAGGCGTTTGTGTTACAGAGGTCATCAGCTGTTCCAGACTGTTACCTGGTCTAAACTGGTGCAAGCACTGAATAAACTCAAACAGATTCATCCAGAGTATAAAGACATAACTATCAGAGATGAGGCTGAGCTGTGTGACCCAACACTTCCCGATGAGGAAGATGATGATAATTGTGATGATGTTAATGTGACCATGGAGGATGTTGATTATAATGAAGATGATTTAATGGAAATTGACATGTGTGAGAGAAGTGCACTATGTGAGGCAGAAAATGGTCCTGAAAATGAAGTGAACAACAATGAAAAGGTAATTTGTGATGAGAGACAACTAGAGGAGCAGAATGATGATCCAGAACAAGAAGGTGACATGCCAAATGGTGGTCTTGCTCTAGAGTCATGCCTTCAGCCACGCGATGTTTCAGAGGACATATTGTGTTTCAGTGAAGGAATCTACTCTGTTGCTCCTGCAGAAGGAAATAGTCCAGTCAGCTTTTTCAAAACTCCTAAACTTGAGGCCATGGCTTTCCCTGTTCAGTTCCCCACTGGTGTAAATACACTGGATGAACAGAGACTCATCAAAATATCACCCAGTGGTTATTTCAAAACCAGGCTTCTAGGTGTTGATGATCGCTTTGCCAGAGACACAAACTATTTGTTCTTTGCACAGTTTGTGACTGAAATACACTTGGCCACATCCAGCATGACAATTCAGCTGCGTAAGGGAAAACCTTTCAC
>JARJLU010007744.1:331-11271 GCA_030272975.1 Sparidentex hasta
AGACAAGAAGAGGGCAGACAAGAAGAGGGGAGACAAGAAGAGGGCAGACAAGAAGAGGGCAGACAAGAAGAGGGGAGACAAGAAGAGGGCAGACAAGAAGAGGGCAGACAAGAAGAGGGGAGACAAGAAGAGGGCAGACAAGAAGAGGGGAGACTAGAAGCAGGCAGACAAGAAGAGGGGAGACAAGAAGAGGGCAGACAAGAAGAGGGGAGACTAGAAGAGGGCAGACAAGAAGAGGGCAGACAAGAAGAGGGGAGACTAGAAGAGGGCAGACAAGAAGAAGGGAGACTAGAAGAGGGCAGACAAGAAGAGGGGAGACTAGAAGAGGGCAGACAAGAAGAGGGCAGACAAGAAGAGGGGAGACTAGAAGCAGGCAGACAAGAAGAGGGGAGACAAGAAGAGGGGAGACAAGAATAGGGGAGACTAGAAGCAGGCAATTCCTAAGGACAGTGATGCAGGCCTAGTCAGTCAAGAGAGGGTCTGCCAGGGGGCAGACACTATAGAAAAAGACTGCATGAACAAGGACAGACAGAAGGAGTACAGACCAAAGAAGCAGGGACAGAACAAGGAGGGACAGGAGGCGACACAGAGGGAGAGGAAGCTGTAATGATAATGACATTTACCAAGCCAAATTAACCTGACCCTAAAGTTTTGCAAAAGCAAATGCTCAAAGACCGGACACTGACATTCACAAAAGCATGGTATGAGAAGTATCCCTAGCTGCATGTTACCATGGGTACTGATGGTGTTCTGTGTTTTCACTGCTCTAAATACTTTAAGACAGGGAAACCAGCACAAGCTAAGAGTATGGACCCAGCCTTTGTCAATACTGGATTTAAAAACTGGAAAAAAGCACTTGAAAAAATGTCTGGCTGTTACAACTGCTGCATATGAAAACAGGCCAGTCACTACACAGTTGAGCAGTACAGTCAGAACACAGCAGGCAGAAAACAGAGCTAGCCTGTTAAAAATAATAGGGGGTGAGATGTTTCTGGCGAGGCATGGATTGGCCTTTAGAGGGCATGAATATCATCAAGGTAACCTTGACCATCTTCTGAAATACAAAGTTGAAGATGATGAGTCGTTCAGTAGGTGGTTATCTGCAAAGATGGGGGTGCACACATCTTGGGATTGTCAGAATGAGTGGATAAATTTGATGAGTTCATCAATTATCAGGAAAATTGCAGATGAGATCCGATCCTTACTAGTGTTGCAGTATTCCATTATTATGGATGGGACAAGGGATGTCTCTGGTGTTTAGCAGGAGGCAATGTGCCTATGTTATGTTGACACTGATTTGCTGGTGCACGAAGACTTATAGGGTTATATGAACTAATGTCTACAACAGGTGAAAACCTTGCCAGGATCATTTTGGATGTTCTGTTGAGGCTGAACTTGCCAATATCAGGCCTCAGACGTCAGGCATATGATGGAGCTTCGAATATGGCTGGAAAGTACTCAGGTGCACAGGCTGTTATTCAGCAAGCACAGCCACTAGCACCATATATACACTGTGGCGCACACTGTGTCAATTTAGTTACACAACAAGCTTACTCAGCCTCGTGTGTTTTGTGAAATGCACTTGACTGGATACATGACCTTGGCACATTTTTTGGGCAGTCTGGTAAGGTGAAAGAGAAGTTTAAAGCCCTTGTTGCGGCTAAAGGGGAAGGGCCAGCCATGTCCATCAGGCCTTTATGTCCCACAAGATGGACAGTAAGCTCACCTGTTATCCGGGCTGTTCTCAGCCAATATGGAATGGTACTAAGTGCACTAGATGAGATGGCTGCAAGTCATTCTGAGTCTGCAAGCAGGGCAGAGGGCTTACGTGTTCGACTGCAACAGGGTAATGTTGTACTGGAAGTTCTGCTTGCTTTGGATGTGATCAGTGAACTAGAGGTTCTAAACACGTCTCTCCAGAAAAAGACTCAGACAATAGAGGGCATGCTCTCTGCAGTCTCCTTGGTCCAAGACAGCTTGAAATCCAAACGAAACTCAGAACACTTTGAGGCAGTCTTTAAGGAGGTCATTGTTGTCTCTGGAGCCCATTGTTCAACCTCGCACACGTAGGCCTCCTAACAGATATTCTGGGCAGGCTCCTGCATACACACCTGGATCAGCTGTGGAGTTCTACAATGTCCTAGACACAGTAGATGCACAAATTACTGAGAGGTTTATGCAACCAGGCATTCAAACATTAAAAGAACTGGAAAACTCACTCCTGACTCCCCTTACAAATGAGGCAGCAGTTCGCAAATATCCTGAACCGAAAGACGAAGACTTGAGAGTCCAACTGGCCGTGTTGAAAAACAAGTACAAGGTCAACACAACTGCAGATGCTGTGCATGCTTTGAACGAAATGCCCCCTGAAGTCTGTGGCCTGTTTGATCAGGTAGAGACACTAGTGAGGTTGTTGATGGTGGGGCCCATATCCTCTGCTGAGGCAGAGCACAGTTTTAGTGGGTTACACTGATTGGAAACATGGTTGCGATCAACCATGACTCCACCATGCCATATTCACCAAGAGAGGCTTGACAGACTGGACAGACAAGAAATTGCCCAGCAGTATGTTCAGGGTAATGAAAGGTGGAGAGATGTTTTTGGGTCCTTCACTGAGTCTGCTTGGAGACAGTAAATGTGTTTGGCTGCACTATTGGATATTCCTAATAGTACTACTTCTGTCATTTAAAATGTAAATTTCATTTACAGCAAACATATTTTCATTTGTGTAAATATGTTGTTGTTTAAACGTCTGAGTTCATACACAAATGTTTAAATAAAACATATTTTGCATGAGGCATGAAGTTTTGGTAGGTGATTGGCATTCCAGCCAAATAACAGTTTCATCGTGTATGACTAGTGTTGATCAGGTAGGCCTTTGTTTAACAATATTCATTGTTGTTTATCCAGGATTTCAGATAAAATTCTCCAGTGGCTGTTTAGTGCAAACCATTGGCCCATAGGATATTATGACAGTAAATACTTGAGCGCTAGTTAAAACCCAAATTACACAGAAATAACTTATTGAGTTGAAATCATTTGTTGACAGCATGTTCCGCCCCAGTTCAAAAATCCCCTGCATTGTCGGCTTGACTCAGCTCGCTTTGAACCCCGGCCGAGTAGGTTCTGAAATAGTGCTTGGTACCAGGAATTACCTCCTGGAAAACCTTACCATCCGAGTAGAGTCGAGCCGAGTAGGTGCTAGTAGAAAAGCAATAGTAGTGTTTTTTCTGTTGGGTTGCACAGGTCCACCTAGTTCACAGAAGCCCATTGAAAGTAGGTCCAGTGTTGTTGAGGAATGCCATTTGTTTGTCTCCTAGCAGAGCACAATGCGCAGACATAATCATCTGATGGCTACCATGTTTTCCCTGTGAATACCACCAGATCCAGGTTCCCTGTCTCCGAAGCTAGTTAGTATGTAAGTCAAAAAATATTTCCACATCAAGAATTCACAACCCGAGCAGTCTGCAGTAACACAACAGATAGAGGTTGTTATTAAAGCTATGGTCTACGATTTGAATATGGTGGTTATGGTCCATTACTACCACCTACACAATGTGAAGAGCCAAAGGAACCAAATAATTCTCTCATTCTCTCTAGTGCCTGCAAAACTGCAAAGAAATTGACCAATCGCAGTCATCTGCGATGAATGGGAGTTTCTCCTTGCTCAAAGGAGTCTCTCTCTCTCTCTCTCTCTCTCTCTCTCTCTCTCTCTCTCTCTCAGACCTTCCATCCAATCCCCTCGCTCACTCCCTGCTCCTTGTCACACCTTGTCCCCTCATTTGTCTCTTGTTATCCCAGTACCAGCTCTAACTTAGCTGTTGATAAATAGAAAGTTATTACATAGCTGTAATGTGCTAATGAAGTTATGCCAGTTTGGCAGCCATGAGTAAAAAGCCTTACGTTAGTTTCAACGTGCATTGAAATTACTGTGAATCCGACATCGTTATTCCGTATTCAACGCTGGTGCCATGTTTGGTTTGTGCCGACCGGTGTTTCGGTTCAACTTGCACCCGTGTTTACTGGCGACCCCACGACAGCGAGTAACAGTGATGTTTAAAATCAGGCAGAGAAACATAGCTGTCTCTGGGAATGTCTCTGGGTTTAGTTTTTAACTCACTGCAAATTCAATTAAAAATATAATTCACTTAACCTTTTTTTTATTGCTATATAAAAGTAAATATTTTAACCCTTTTAAATGCCTGTTTTATATGTTCTGTGACTGGCTTTTCCTTAATGTAAAAAGCCAAAGGGCTCTAAATAGTCCTTAATGCCACCAGAGGGTTAGTTTAATGTCAACTACAGCAGATGCTTTGGCCTGAGGTTCGCCAGTTACCATGGTTGCGAGTTTAACCGTGACACCAGCTTTTTGCAGCGGAGGGGGTATGTCGTGGGAAGCACCAAGGGGAGGGTGATACGAGGGGGGTGTTTTTTTCAAATCATTCTCAATTGAAGACATTATCTTTAATATTTGGATGTAATAACATTAACATAGCATGAAGAGTACCAGAAAATTGTCATTACAAAACTGGTAACACTTCATGAAGAAATTTGGAAACAGCAAATAGACTCAGCTGAGCCAGGAGCATGTGTGGACAAAATGGACTGCATGGATGAATTTCAAGAGAAGAAAGCCTCCCTGTCTGACCCAAAGACCTTTCGTAATTTGGTAAGATGCTTTCAATTATTCTAGGAACTGTCATACAAGTCAACTGTCAACACAAATACAAAGGCAGGATTGATTCATTACTAGATTGATTATCTCTTAAACCAGATTGGGGTTAAAAATGTATTGTTTATAATCTCAGGTATAAAATAAGTGTCAAATCCTTGTCAACAGCAACTTCAGAATAGTAACCCATGGTTGCAGCTAGTCAGTGCGTTTACATGACACACAAGAAAACTGAATTACTGCGTTAGTCCGTCTATGATTGGATTTTTAAGATGCATGTGTACACCTTAGTCTGACTAAAATCGGATTTGAGGATTTTTCATAGTCGGATTAATACACCTAGATTATTTGATTGATAGTCGCATACCTCTTGCATGTATACTCTCCATCAGATCGGATCGGATTTTTGCGTTCTGCGCATGCTTGAGATTTTTTTTACTGGGGCCGTGAGCCAGAAGCAGAAGGATGGCGGCAGCGGCGGCTTTCCTCCAAAATAACCGTAAGCAAGAGCACAATTGTGCATCTAGTTTGTGTAATTATCATGTTCACCATATATGAAATGTACAAAGATGTAGTTTCTCCTCACTCTTCGTATGCCATCTTTCTCGAATGCCGAGGCAGCTGGTGACGTAAAGACATCAGCTGGAGGTGGTTCTCTATTACGGCTACTTGAAATGGGTACAGCGCCACCTAGCGCACCGGGCTATGACATGCTTCAGCCAGTAATTAGATTTTCTCACCAGCATGTATACTCGGACAATTGCAATTGTCTGATTGAGCAGCATAGTCAAACTATAGCTGTAATCGGACTAAGCTGTGCATGTAAACACACTGAATAATTAAAAAATATATATATTTTATGTTTGGGTTCATCAACTGGCAAGAGTTGGTGGGAGGGATTCAAAGGACTGCACCCACAAAGTGCTGGACAGGTATTTCTTGATGCATTTGCCTGTTAGATGGTCCTTGCTTCGATCATCACCAACATAAGCATGTTGACTAACTTGTGTTTGTCTTGGATTAGGCTCTTCAACAACCAACTGATGACAAAATTCGACTTGAAAGGGAAGAGGAAAAAGGAAAAATACGGATTAGAAAACACAAAGGTGTTTTCTGTAATAAAGGGTAAGCCTACAGACATTTACAGACATGGACAAGTAAACACTTTTCTTCTCAATTAAGGGCATTTTTGTCCAAATAGGGAATGTTTCAATAATTTTTTGGCCATAACTTTCATTGTGTGACCTGTTTGCTCCTTTTTTGCCCACAGTGTATAACCCTAACCCTATACTGGGGAAGGAGCAGCCTTTCACTGAACAGGCTCCTCTGGTTGCTGATGACGGTGTGCAGGGGGTGGTTGGCATTATCAATAATGTCCAGCAGTTTACCCAGTGTCCTCCTCTCTGCCACCGTCACCAGTGAGTCCAGCTTCATCCCGACCACAGAGCCAGTCCACCTAAACAGTTTATCCAGTCTGGAGGTGTCCTTCTTGGATATGCTGCCCCCGAGCACACCACAGTGTAGAAGATGACGCTGGTAACCACTGACTGGTAAAACATCAACAGCAGTTTGCTGCAGGTGTTAAAAGACTGCAGTCTCCTCAGGAAGAACAACCTGCTTTGTGTCTTCCTGTACAGGTGGCTGGTGTGTGTTGTCCAGTCCAGTTTATTATCCAGCCTGAGGTATTTGTATGATTGCACAGCCTCCACCTCAGCTCCCTCTAACAGGACTGCTCGCAGTCTTGGTCTGGACCTCCCAAAGTCAATGACCAGCTCCTTCGTCTTAGAGGTGTTGAGCTGTAGGCAGCTTAGTGTGACACCATAGAGCAAAGTCCACCACTACACTCCAATACTCCTCCTCTCTGTTGCCCCTGATACATCCAATGATGGCTGTGTCATTGGCGTACTTCTGTATGTGACGCAGCTCTGAGTTGTAATAGAAGTCCGAGGTGTACAAGGTGAAGAGAAGAGGGGCCATCACTGTGCCCTGGGGGGCTCCAGTGCTGCTGACCACAGTGTCAGACGTGGTGTCCTTCAGCCTGATGTACTGTGGCCTGTCAGTGAGTTAGTCTTTGATCAAGTCCACTAGATAGGGGTACAAGTGTACTAATTGACCCTGCAGTGTGAGGATGAGCCATCTCCTTCAGGTTCAGGGGTTTGTGTTCAGCCTTGTTGTCCTCAGGGTTGAAGTAACAGGCACTGACTCCCAGAAAACATGCAGTAAGCCCCTTTTTAGTCCAAATATCCAACCCTATAGTTATTCTGCGTGCTGTGGCCAGGTTTTGTTTGATTATCTCTTTCTCTTCTTTGTACATTTTTTCAATCAAGTTTAAAATTTTATGTCTTTTTGGCACTTTGAATTTTTTGTCCATTTTTGCCATCATAGTGACGAACTCCTCATCTTCAACAATTTGTGCTGGGAGTCCTGTGCGGCCTATCCACTGTGCTATACCTTCTTCTTTGGTATGTTGCTCTGGAGAGTTGTCGCTGTACCTCCTTGTGGCAAAGAAATCTTGAGCACTGGTTGGTTTGTCCATCTTCTTGGGCAGGACTTGCTTCACTGATGTCCTATCTGGAATCTAGCACAAGAATGGATACAATGTCAGGACAGATGCAGCCCCTGGAAAATCTGCTGAAAATAAATCGGCATAAATCATTGCTATTGGACCTATATCCCTCTCAATGAATATATCTATTGGTTGTAATTTGGCTATGTTTATTTTCAGCAAAAAGGTCTATCCAGATACGTGTGTACGGAAGTATGTTCAACATACCCTGTTTTAGTACTTGGATGGGAGACCACCTTAGCTTCCAGGATCGGACGCGTTCAGAGTGGTATGGCCATAAGCGAAGGTGAAGCAGGCAAACACACTATTTATACACCTTCACCGGCTCCGTCCTGATCGTTTCTCTGTATCTGTGAGCGGGGAAACATTAGCACACTTGAACAGCTTTTGGGGAATGCCAGTGTTTTCAGAGAGTGGCTACATTCCAGCGTTTCTATCGTTCCAGGTAATCACTGAGATATACCAGTGCAGCACAGCTGAAGAGAAACCGCTGTGATAAACATCAGTCCGACCGAGTCAGTAGAGAAGAGCGGCTTTGCTTGTTTGGCTCCGCGTATGAATAGTGCGTTTGTCTCCCGCACCTTCGCTTACGGCCACACCGCCCTGAACGCGCCCGATCTCATCTGATCTCAGAAGCCAAGCAGGGTCGGGCCTGGTTAGTATTTGGATGGGAGACCGCCTGGGAATACCGGGTGCTGTAAGCTTTTTAATTTCTCTGCATAAGCAGGGAATGCAGTCAATTGCTGAAGGATTTTCCGAGGCATGTCATGACATAAAGCCTCTACGCTTTTGACGCAAACATATAGAAGTGAGCAAAAACACAAGCAGCACAAAAAGGTTGAACATCTTTCTCAGACTAGCTGCTCTGTTGTTCAAAGCTGTGTCTCCACCGAAGAAGCAGCAGCGCCCTCTGTACAGAGAGGAGGGCAAAAAGCTTACAGCACCTGGTATTCCCAAGTACTAAACAGGGTACGAGTGCAAAGAGAACACCATCCCTAAAACCCATAGCTTCGTCATCGTAATTAAAGCTTGGAAGCATGCCTAAAGGTAGCCAACACCTAACGTTAACATGTAAAGTAGACATACATTATACATCCTGAAGAAAATCAAAGATTCTTGCGAAACATTAATCACCTCATGAGTTCGCATATGCTTTCTTAAATAGTTTAGAGAGTAACGTGTTCATGTCTTCACTTACCTGAATTTCATTGTGGAATGCCTTCAGATGTCTTTTTAAATTCGTAGTGTTTTTTCCAGCGATTTTGTGACCGCATTTCTGTCCATCTTTGTCTACCACACATTCCGTCTTATTCTCCACATCACTATACTGAAAGTGTCTCCAAATGTCATCGCTTCTCTTTCATCCAAAAAGGATGCTGGCTAGCCATAGTCGTTATCTCTGGTTAGTTGTTTTAAATAATGCCACGAAGGGGATCAGGCACCTGTGCCTGCAGTCCAGAACTGAGTCACAAGAAGCACAAATAGGTGTGTTTTAAAAAAAAAAAAAAAAAAAAACGCGAACTGAAATAACGTCTCATTTCCTTTTCATCAACAAAAATGAAGAGACATTTTAGCATAGTTTTTATTTTGTAAGCCACATGTAGTCTTGTTTTTATTCATCATCTATATTGAATTATATGTTTAATTATAGTTATCGTCACAAGACCAGCATTTATGTCTCGTCTCGTCTCATTTTTGTCACATGATAAAGGTTCGCTGACGACAATTTTTAGTCTTCATTTTCGCTGACGAAAGCAACACTACTGTGTAGCTTCGCCTATCCAGATTGGAGTTGACTCGGTGTAGCATGTAGAGGATGGCATCCTCCACACCAACATCTGGCTGGTACGCAAATTGCAGGCAGTCCTGGGCTTGTTGTACCTGGGGTCTGAGGAGGCTGAGGAAGAGTCGCTCCAACGTCTTCATCAGGTGTGAAGTGAGTGCCACCGGTCGGAAGTCATTCAGTTGGCTGGGCCTGTTCTTCTTCGGAACAGGAGAGATGCAGGATGTCTTCCAGAGAGTGGACACTCTCCCTAGCTGCAGGCTAAGGTTGAAGATCAGTTATAGTGGTTCCCCTAGTTCTACAGCACAGGTCTTCAGTAGTCTTGGACACACTTTATCCAGACCTGCTGCTTTCCTGGGCCGGAGCTTCCTCAGCTCTCCTCTGACCTGGTCCGTTGTGATGTGAGGCAGGGATTGTGTTGAGGTGGGGGAGGAGGAAGGGGGTGTTGTGGTGTCATGGGGGAGGTGTGTACAGGGAAGAAGGAGAGATGGCTACAGTGAGGGTGTGGGTGGGGGGGACAAGGGCTGGTTAAACCTGTTGAAAAAGTCATTCAACTTGTTAGCCCTCTCCATTGTCCCCCCTGTAGCTCTGGTCTTTGTGTTGTGACCTGTGATGGTCCTCACACCTTCCTTCAGACCTCCTTCATATTATTCTTCCTCAGCTTCTGCTCCACCTTTCTCCTGTAGCCAGGGCCGTTGCTAGCCATTTGGGTGCCCTAAGCACAAATGCTTTGTAGTGCCCCCCCCGGCCACGCCCCCTTCCCCCGGAATGAACATGAACAAATGTATCAGTGCAATTTGCTTTAATTTCAAAACAACTTGTCAATAAGTACTTTTCAATTAACACAGACTCCAAACCTGAAGTTTAAAAAGATTAAAATTAATAAATAAATAAATTCCGTGGGCTCGATCTGCTGGTTGATGGCTGCTCTAGATCTTCCTCCTGGCCTTGAGCTCCTCCTTGGACAAATTTAAGCATTGACCCTGCATTCAGAAATACAAGAAAAAATATTCAGGGATTGTGTTGAAAACGTTTTAAACCCCAGTACAAAACATTTTGCATTAGGTTTATGTAGGCCTACATGTAAATCACTGGCATTTTTAAAAATTCAAAACTCAAATTTACATTTATGAAGGATTCATAAGGAACGGTAATTTTGCACATAATTAATAACTCTATATGAATATGAAGGAGAAATCTATAACTTTAAGATTGATTCTTCTCATATAACAGTTTCACCAACAGATGTCGCCCTTGGCCTATGAACCTGTAAGTTTTCCCTATTTACAGGAGTATCTGAAGATGGACTTTTCATTTCAGAAATCTCCAATTTACCCGGTTTTCGAAAGTCACCGAAATGCAGTATCATGCAAAGTAAACTTGGCGAATAGGGTAGCGATACTTGACTGCACCTCTGACTGTAGCAAGCCCAGGTTAATCAGAAAAAGCATAGCTACCTTGCTAGGGATTTGAGGACGGATTGCTAGTCGTATGATCTACCGAATGCTAACGTTAACGGAACAGTCGACTGGCCATGATGAATTGCTTTCAATAATCCATATTCATTCCCACAACGTAAACTAGCTAGCAAGCATCAATAATTTCCAACATCAATCATTTGCAACCCTTAACACAGTCTGAACATGGCTAGTAGCAGCTATCGTTACAAAGTTTGTTGACGGTAGCAATATTAGCTGGCATGAGCACAGACATGCTTGCAAAGGCTACAAAATGAACATTTTTTGTTTAAAACATTGTCTTACCTGCAAGCGCCGCATTAGCATCATCTCGCTTTCGCTTCTTCTTTCATTTCTCCGCTCCCGACTCCTGATGCCTTTTCGAGGCCATGTTAAAACAGCTGTCAAACTTAACTGAGCTTGAGGCATAATCGAACAGACCACTGGGACGTGGGGGAGGGG